>VWYO01006910.1:76018-112164 GCA_013400275.1 Rhadina sibilatrix | reverse complement strand
CATCTGATGGCCTTGCAAGCCTTTGGTTCTAGTGAGATTCTTGGCAGAGATATTTTCAGCACCTCATTTAAAGTGCCTGAAGACACAAATTGCAGATGAACTAAAAATGCATTATTTCAGTTCATCAGAAAACTTCAGCACATGCATAGTGGCCCTTAGCTGCTCTATAAATGTAAATATGGACAACAAGCAGCTACCTGGATCAGAGCTTCATACTGCAAAAGCTATATGTGAATCCATGATGTGACTTGTAAGAGGAGAGCCTGGTGCAGCAAAATGTGCTAATGAACACCTAGGAAAAGGAGGTTTTTTAAGGTCAAATGAAGCCATTCCATTTCACAAACTCAGTGTCATCAGTCCTTGATGGAGTTCCAGCAGGAGGATGGGGAGAGAAGCCAAAGGCATCAACTTTCAGCAATGATAGGACAGATGGTTGGCTAAAGAACTGAAGAGCCACTGCCCAAGGAGATGAAGGACAAGTGTATCTCACTGACTGGCACTGCTGACAACACCTCTGCTCCAAATTCATAGAATGCTAGAACAGCTGAAGGGACCTTAAAACTCATGTCAGTCCAATCGCCCTGCCATGGGCAGAGACACCTTCCACTCTACCAGGTTGCCCGAAGTCCCACACAGCCTGGCCTTGAACACATTCAGGGATGTGATAGCCACAGCTTCCCTAGGAAAACTGTGCCAGTGTTCATTCACACTGCTGTTCATTAAGTCAAATTACTCTCGTAGTGCTGGGCAGGGACTGCTGGGGAACCTTCCTTCCCTGACTTTATGGGAAGCTCTGCTGTGAAGTTGCTTGAGCCCATCACCAGCTCCTGTTTCCTAAATCCTTCCCCTTCTCCAATAGGTGATACTGCAGTTCACTGCATGGGAACTGCAAGGTTTGCCCTTGGGCAAAAGATGGAGATGGGTGGTGCTTGGGACCACAATTAAGATTTAGTCTGAATTTCTTCAATTATCATCCAAATCATGGATACAGCAGGATGGGGCTCCCTGGAGAAAGGTCAGGACATCACTGCTAACAAGAAGTAGCTTTTCTGTCACAGCAATATAATTCGACTTGCTGTATTTTGCTGCTTCCTGCAGGGAATCATTACTTCCCTTCTTCCTTAGTGTTGCTCTTAGATTTCATTTCCAGACTGCATGACAGTGCAATTGCCCAAACGGAGTAGAAATAGATTAACCAATAAAGTGAGTAAAGGAGGAAGATGGTGAAAATTAAATAACAGCTATAATGTTTTGTCACTCCATTGATGATTTGGGCAGTATTATTTGCTCCTCACTGCAGTAGCTACTGTATGTTTGTATCTCTGCAATACCCTGTAAATGCTGATTGGGTGGGTGTCCTAAACTTTAACTCTTCACATGAAAAATGAAGAAATAGGTAGTCACATGTCTTGGATTGATTATGATGACAGTCTGCAGATCCTCTGCTTTATGCCCAAAAATGGTTACTGTATCTTTAAAGCCCAGGATGGGATGTGTGGAGGGCCAGGGAGGGGGCAGCTTTGGGCTCTTTGGCTGTTCTTTTCAAAGCCTTACTAGCGAGGTGTTCCATGACCTTGTGCGGTTTGATTTTGCTTGTGTGAGAAATCAAGTTGTGATTCGTGTCAATCAAATAGCATGTGCATCTGTGGGCAATGTGGACAGAGACCATGGGATTATTATAAAGGAGAGTTTTAAAAAAATCAGCTAAGTTAGGCATGGAAGTGGAGTTTAACAAGGCAATGGAAATGGAAGGAGAATTCAAATCCACATGCTTTATCCATCCTCAAGGCATATCTTCTAGTGGTACTCCCACTGTGCAGAGGTTTAAAATCATAAAATGATGGAATAGTTTGGGTTGGAAGAGAGAGATCATATAGTCCACCTTCCCTGAAATGAGCAGGGATATTTTCAACTGGATCAGCTTGCTCAGATGAGGTAATGGTTTATATTTATTATACAAAAAAAATGATAATAAAAATATATTACTAATAAAATACATACATTTTTATATATACCATCTAAATATTTACATATACTATATAAAATGCACAGTAATAAAAATATTGTTGCAGATATTTTTTTGCAAGAACTACTCTGGCAGAAAACCCTTGACTCCATCACTGGGGTACCAGGTCCAACACCATGTCTATTCCACAGCAAACATTTCTGCAGCTTGATGAGCTGCATTTCCCCATTTCCAACCATGTCCCAAGTGTGTAACACAAGTCAGGGATAGTGAGACATGCTACACACAACATAGGAAGTGTGACAACACAGCCTTGAATAATGCAATACAGATGTGGATGAATGCAGATTAACCTACATTTGGTCCAATCGCCTCTGCCATGCTTATGTGTGTGTATTTGAGGTTGTCCTACTTCTTTACAAAATTTTATATATATAATGAAACTAAAGTATTTTTTTAACATTCAAAAGTGACAAGCTAGGCACTGGGTTTGACAGAATTCTGCTTGTCAGTTAATGCTTTCCTGTGCAATGCCGCCATTGAATGTTTCTGTAGTTGAAATTAAGAGGCTGTAATTTTTTTAACTGGAAAAACCATAACAGAAGTGGGTGTGAACTAAGTAGATGAAAGAAGAGAGCTGAGGCTTGAGCAAAGATCTTAAAATAAAGGATTATTGAGCTAAGAGAAAGGCTGAGTTGGATTTCCCCTCCCATCTTTACCCTTAAATACTGTGTTATTGCAAAGGCTGCAAAATCTAGTTATAAAATTGGTTTGTGCTGTAGACATTAAGGTGCAGAGTTTACAAACATAGGTGGAATTGCTGGAGAGGAAATGTGGATTATTTCATTGCAATTGCCCTGGGTGCTGTGAGGAAAGTTGTTCTAAAAAGCAACATGAAAATCTAGGACAAGGAAAGCAGGGGCTTAAACTGAAAGAAGGGTGATTTAGATTAGATATTAGGAAGAAATTAATCACTGTGAGGGTGGTAACGCCCTGGCACAGGTTGCCCAGAGCAGCTGTTGCTGCCCAATCCCTGAAGTGTCCAAGGCCAAGCCGGATGGGGCTTGGAGTAGCCTGATCTAGTGGAAGGGGTGGAACTGGGTGGTCTTTTAAGGTCCCTTCCAATCCAAATCCTTCTGTGACTCTGTGACTAAAGTGGGATGAGCAGACAGTTTCATGGGACAGTGTGGGAGAACTGGGAGTTGGGAAATATTCTTTGGGAAGAGACAAAGCTTAGGATGGCCATGCATCTTTTTGGGAAACCGTATAACACACCAGCACAAGTTACTGGGACTGTGTTGGTGTAATGGAGAGCAGAATAAGGGCCATTAAAGTTTATCACTTTTAACAGTGTAATACTCAATTCATTCCACTTCCAGTTAACTTATATTTCTTTAGAAGCTATCCCTACCAGAGGAGACACAGGAGTTAGATGAACTGCAGGAAATGAAAAAATGCTCTGCATTTTTCTACTCCAAGCTTGGGAAATTGCCAGGATCACTTAAACATCACTATTGTAATGGGGAGGACTCATTTACTCCAATTCTGTAACAACTTGATTAGTCCCATGGTACCAAATCTGTAAATACTGGCGCCACCAAAGCTGCCTTGGGGGACTATGGGGAAGAGAAAGCAGAAGGCACTGGAACAGGTGTCTCTATTGTGAAATCTCCTAATTACTTAAAAACAAGGACTGATATGAGTGAACAAAGCAACTAGTGGTCTCTGCAGGTACCACGCTGTCCACACCAAAGCCATCACAGTGTAATAAAACGGGGTAAAGATGACTATAGGAAAGCTTTATATGGAAAATGGTGAAAAAGCATGTTGTGGAAGAGAGTTGTTTTATAATTAATTGGTTATTTTCAAGGGCTCCTCCAGTGTTCGCACAGAGTTTAAAACTCTGAAAGCAAAGCTCAGACCAAATGGGTTGTGTCTTTATGCCAAAGGTGCTCATGTCCAGAGAGCCCCAATGTGCTCCATCAAAAGCATCGTGCTGAGCACGCCAAAAATATCAGGGAGACACACCATTCACACACACATGAGAAAGAAAATCCCAGGCTATGTGCACAGCTGCCTGTCCCAGCAAAGGTGCTCTAGAAATATTGTATGCAGCAGTCAAAGCCTGAAGAGCTGCATGGGCTGGGAGAAAACCACAGAAACACTCAAGAGACTCCGAGCCTATTCCCATTTTGGGGAGCATCTGACATTGTCATGTCAGCGAAGCTGATGGGATGTTACCACCCACAGATCTGATGTTTTGGGGTCTTTTGGCACCTCCAGGCCCAGCCTGAAACATCTGGAGGGGGTTGCAAATGGGCCACTTGCTTAGAGAGAGTGCTGTACTGATGCTCATGTGGCCAGAGACACCTGTTCTAGAGGATGGTGTCATCATAATGTGGATATAAATCGACTTAAAATATATCTGGATCATGGAAACCCAATTCCCAAGAAAGATACCATTAACACAGAACTGAATAAAAATATTCCTCCACTACACAGCCTCTGCATGCATCACCCATGCCAGACCTACCTGCCAAACCCAGCACACAAAAGTGTATGCAGCAATCCCTTTCTTAAAGAGAAAAAAGCTCCCAGGCAGTAAGTTTAGGAACTAAAAAACAGAAGAACCACTTTTATAAGTCTTCTGTGAAGAACTAGAAGGAGGATTTGTTGTTACAATGCACTTTTGTGCACACAGCAAATGTTTACAGCCTCTCCAAGCCATTTGTATCCTGCTGGGTAAACAATTAGTCTCGTTTGAAAATGAGGTGATCTACAAATGCTTCTTCCTTTGGAGTTGTTCCAAACTTAATCAAAAAATAAAACTTGCTAGGGACAAATGTATTAAGCAGGTATTTAATTGAGAGAAGAGATGATGGAAAAAGGGAGAGTTCTTGTCTCCCAGGCAGAGCATGCAAGCTTTAAACACACTCTTAGACTGATACTTATTGCAACTGACAGAGCAGAAAGGCTCAGAAAAAGCACTCCTTCCCTTTTCATAAATAATTCACCTCTTGTAGCAGTTCATAAAATGTTCATATTAAGTAATAATTCAATTTTGCATTGCAAAGAAACACAAATATGCTAGCCAAGAGAAAAATCAACCCAAAGGAGGATGGGAAAATGATGGCTTGGAAGCTATCATTACTAAAGCAATTCAGTGCTTGGCTTGTACTCTGCTTGTACTCTAGGCTGTATTCTGCTCTGTTTGGCCAAATCCTGATCCTGCCCTGAACAGGATGCTTTCCATTGATCTCTGCAACAGCTACATGAAGTCTGCTCTTGAGTCACAGAATCATAGGATCATTTATATTGGAAAATACTTCTATGATCAAGTTCAACCATTAACTCAGCACTGCCAAGCCTAGTATTAACCCATGATTCCAAGTGCCACATCCACACACTTTGTGAACACCATGAAGTGTTTTCCAGCCAGGTGGGGCAGGTTCAGTGGTCCCACATTAAGCTCTGCTGTCAAGCAATGATGCTTTGATTTCAAGTCAACATGAATGTGAGGAGGCTGTGAGCCCACTAACAGGTTATTTGGTCTTGGTTGCAAAGATACACAAGGTCCAACACGGGCTAAGACTCCAACAGTTGGACCCCAACATGTGATGGAGGACAAAGAACATGGCAGGGAGGAGAGAGGATTGTGGGACAATGATTGGTGACCAGCAGAAGCCATTAAAATAACAGAAATCAAATGTCACCATGCATACACCTGGGGAGGCAGATGAGCCTCCCAGGGCCTTGCCCTTTAGGGATGTCCCTGGACTGGAATGTGATAAGCTCATCTCAACCCTCTGCCTGGAGAGAGAGGACCTAGATGAGGCAGTCCCCTCTCAGGTCAGAACAAGGTGTGCCCATAATGCTTTGTATACCTTTCCAACCCATTGGTTCTTCCCCTTGGTACCAGAGTTAACCCTGCTTTCCCCAGAGTTAACCCTGCTCGGCGGGAGCTGCTGTCCCTGGCCACTCTTTGCAGGGTAATAAAGCTGTCCTGTGGAACTGCTACGCTGTGCTTCTGTCCCTCTGATCCTGACTCAGCCTGGGATAACCTCGCAAGGCAGAGCTGAAATCACTGCTAAGAGCTAAATCACTTGCAGCCACGGCTGCACCTTGCTGAGGCCTGCCTCATGGCCGGAGACTGCCCGAGACCCCCAGAAAGGCTGTCTCTAGTGAGAACTCTCTCTCTGGGAAGATTGCAGCTATCCAGATTGGACTACAGACCCTCCGGCTGTCCACATACACCCAGGCAGCTTTTATTAAAATTCTAATTGCTTCATCCAACCTGTGCCCTGGGGAGCATAAAGAAAAGCTAGCAGCACCAAGGTCACTGCAGACAAAAAAATCAATGCAGAGAATGAGTGATAATGACTTTTTTTTCTTCTGGATTCACAGAGAGGGACTGTGGAAATATCCTCCTGGCACACTGAGAGATGCACAATATCTTTTGGACTTTGTCCAGCAATGCACTTAATACATTTTTTAACTTTAGACATCCAAGATTTGTTCCTCTTGGCTGTGACAACAGCAGGTTTGCGCATCCTAACTGTTACATTTCACAGATGCAAAGATAATAATCCATTTCTCTCTTCCAAAATTATTCCATACTTTCCAGCTTCCGGCAATGACCATGTCTGCTGCACTCCTGGCCTCTCTAATGGGTGTCCTCAGAACCTTCTCTAGTCCATGGCTGCTGAAGTACAAAACCAAAACCTGAATTTAAAAAGTCTACCCGAGTCTTGACTAATGTGGAAAGATGTCACATCCTCTCCATGTATCTCAGTACATTACCTGCCCCAAAGTACTTATTTTGGAGTAAATTTTTAAATTTACTCTTTTTTTAAAATTAAGTAACAATTACTGACATGTGACTTGTGATTCCCTGCAGAATTGTTGCTCCACCAGCTGTTCCCATCTGCACCAGCACTGCTGCTGATCCCTACCTCTTTGTCATTCCCTGCCCTTGACCTTTCCTAAATTGCCGCTTTTTTGTTTCAAGCTATTCCTTCAATATGTCAAGATCTCTTTGAATTCCGATTAATGCAAAATGATTTAGCCAAACATAAGTGAAGGACTCAGCATGAGATTACACTGATGAAATACAACCCTGGACAAGTTCTCAGGTAGGAGGGTCCTAATGCCACATTCTGCCCTTATAAATCTCTTACCTGTAATACAGTATCAGTTAGAATTACAAGAGGAACATAGTGCTGCAAATATAAATTGCCTATGGAATATTTAAGGCATCCTACACCTAAAGGGGCTCCAAGAGAGATGGAGAGCGACTTTGGACAAGCATCTGGAGGAATAGGACAAAGGGGAATGGCTTCTGACTGCCAGAGGGCAGGGTTAGATGTAATACTGGGAAGAAATTCTTCCTTGTATGGTCCTGGCCATAGGTGGCCCAGAGCAGCTGCAGCTGCCCCATCCCTAGATATGTTCAGTGTCAAAGAGTCCCATTGATGGGCTATGCAAGGATGAATCTGAGAAAAATAACCCCTAAGTGATATGAAAGACCTATGCAAAACTGAGTTTGTAGTCATCAGCTGAGAAAAACCCAAGGAATGACATAAGAACTTGAAAGCTGGTGTCCCTCAGGCTGTTCACCAGTGATCCTTGTCAGATTACCTGAACACAGACATCTCTCTACCTGCATAGTGGGTGTAAATGAATGAAATCAAAGGAAAAAAAGAGGAAAAAATCTAGTTTTTTATATATTTTGTAAATAAATATCTTCTCCTTCCACAATATCTTACACATTATACAACAGTGTACAGTAATTATTACAACATTATACAGTAATTTCCTATAATATTTAATAAGTAGAAGATCCTTGATCATTTGTTCCTGTGGAAGCTTGAACACATTTCCAGCACCTCTGCAGCTTTCCTAGGAATGTCATCACACAGCATAGAGGTATAGAGTGTGCACAGCATTTGAGGTCACGGTGATTCCCCTCATTTCCCCTTCTGCATAGCACATGCATGCAGTTTCTGTGTCAAGGGCACAGCCCTGAACCTGGACACTGCCAGACTCTGGCACCCAGTAATACTTCTATGGACTGGAATGTAGTGTCTGCTGAAATCAAGACTGGGGACCAGGTTAAATCGGAACTGTTTGCAAGTGTTTTGAGACCTTAAAACAGCCTCTATTTCAGTGCTTGTAGCTACTCTCATTACAGCAGCATGGGTATTTTTTATATATTTTTTATAAGTGGGGTACAGCAGTGCACCACCTTCACATCTTCACTCTTTCCAGGCTATAATTACAAGACAAGCCTCTGTTTCCTCCTATTTTGCATCATGTCCTAAGTCTGACGTGGAAAGACCAAATATACACAATCATCCAGTTCGACTTCTCACCCAATCTCCATATCAAACATCAGATATAGTCCAAAGCCTGGTTACTAGATCCCAGCACTAACTCCTTGGAGCACCCCTACTGCCCAAAGGGGTGTGAGAAAGATGATGATAGTATGTCACCACTGATGGAGTACTAGACATCAAGACCCACTGGAAGACCAAAGATTGAGATAGGAAGAGCTGGACAGACACACCTGGCTGCAACTCACAACCACAGTGTGTTGAGTTTAAAGAAACATCTGTCAGCTTTGGACATCCACCACCTTGCAAGATCTTTGTTCTAGAAGAAGTGAGGGCTTCCCCAAACCACATAACTGCAAGAGCTGGGCTTTGCAAGCACCAAAAATACTGCCAAGATTTCAGTGACTAGAGGTACCAGCAGAAATATAACCAAAAAACCATTCTCTAAAGCAAGAGATGTGCTTGCATTTTCTGAGGGTTTCCAATTTTCAGAGCAGCCTGGGAGACAAATTGCAACTGGTCATAAAAGAGAAATCTCTCTTGGGAGGATGAAAATCCTCCATGTACAGGAGTCAGCATGCCATGCTACTATGCAGTCCTAGAGCAAGCATGAAGGAGAATCTTGGGCTGGGGAGAATCTCAAGAACACATTCAATTCATGCCACACTCTGGGATCAGGATCAAGCGATGGACCTTTGTACCTCCTCTGAAGGTTGGCTGGCTGCCTTTCCTGAGATGCTACAGTCAGTGGCTGAAACAACCTGTCCTGTGTCATCCCAGAATTCACACCAGCCAAATGCTGCAGACCCCCTCAGCCTTGTGGGTTACACACAGCCATGGAAGAATTTCTGAGTGTGTTGGGTTAGCATGGATGGTAAAAACCAATTAGTGACTGACTTTGAAATTGACAACTAGACTAGCCAATTAAACAGGTGTACACCTCTGGGTCACACACAGCTTAAATTCAGAGGATGTTGGGAAGCCGGCCTTTTTCCTCCATGCCTTGGAGAGGTAAGCTGGGCCCGGCTCCAGGGGGTGTGGGCCCGGCTGGCCCCAGCCCAGGCCAGGCACTTCCCAGGAAGGTGCCAACACCAGTGACTCCCGGGAACATGGAGGGGAGGAGAATATGCCCCTTCCCAGCCTGGATCGGGTCTCCAGCAGCCATAAAACACTTTGCCACTTCCCCCAGCTACTAGCCAGGGAGAGGACAGGCTGGAGCCTCTGATAGTAGCTCTGAGCTGGGCCACCCCATGAGACCAAGGGATGGAGGGGGAAGCATCCATCAGTCTGTGTAACTACTGAGATCCTGGCCAGGGCTTCTGAGCCTCCCTCACTTTGAAATCTGAGCGGCTCCGCCCAGCAGGGACCACTTGACCACAGAAGGCCTGGGCAAGTTTTAACTCTTTCCTGCCAGCAGATGGAACTCCCAGAGCACTAGCCCTTCCCTGAGTGAGGACAGACCAAGTGATTGAACTATAAGGAGACACAGCACAGACAGTAAGTGAAGAGAAAGTGAAAAAACTATTAGGACAAAGGAGGAGGAGTGGCCTAACTTGGCTGGACTTCTGTTAAGGCGATGGAAACTGGACTAAAATATCCCTTTAAATCATGGGAAAAATATGCATTTGGGGAGATGTTGTTTAGATTTGTTTGTGGATTTTGAGCAAAGGTGTTTGTGATGGACTAAGCGATATTAATCTTATGAGATGCTTGAACAAAGATAGAGATGAGAAGTCGTCTGTGCCAGTGAAGAAGTGAGAAGATATCTCTGTTCTTTGAGATGAAGAATGCTTTGTTCTTTGGAGTTATTAATCTTTAAAAGGTGACACCCTAATATGCAAAAGTCTAAGACACCATGACCCATAAGCAGCTTGGAAAACTGCTAATGGGAGGGGTCACAGAAGTAGGTTTCCCTGGGTGGCTGGTTTTGTGACAGTTAAAACCCACAAGAGAACTGTTCCAAGTTGTCAGTGGGATCCATGACTCTAAGAGAGACTCTTCTCCCAAAGAATTGATGGAAGACTATTTTCAAATGGTAAAACTGACTGAAAATCACAGGTTGTCTCTTTATGTTGTTTGTGAAAAAGCGAAGTTTGTAGAGAGAGGATAAGTGTTTTGAAGGTTTCATTTTTTTTCCTTTTTCTCATTTTAGTGTGTGTTAATTAAATCTGTTTACTTTAAGTTGAGCCTGTTTTGCCTTTTTCTCATAATCCTATCTCACAGAGAGAAAAGAAAGCAGATACTCAAACCACTACACTATATTTGGCCAACAGAAATAGAGACAGATGAACATGAAACCACTACACTGAGACACCAGGAAATCACCTCTCCCCTTAAAGCAAGTTGTGGTCAGCCCTAGAAGTGTTCAAGGCCAGGTTGGATGGCACTTGGAGCAACCTGGTCTTGTGGAAGAGCCCATGCATGAGGTGGAACTGGATGAGCTTAGAGGTCCCTTTCTACCCAGACCATTCTGTGATTCTGTTATCCTGCTCTGAGCTTTGTTCCAGTGCTTCTGTGCTGTCAGAAGCCTACCAAGGGAGTCTCAATCACTGCCAACTTCCAATGCCACCTTCCTCTCTGATGATGATGCTGCCAAAACCCATCCCAGTTCCCCAAAGGGAACACATGGTTTTTCTTGTGTTCTCCCTCCATTGGGCTGCTTGCCAACACATCTCTCTCAGGGAATCCTCTGTGTGAGTTGCTATAGCTGCTGATTGACACTGTGACAAAGCTCTTCTGCTTGGCTGAGACCCGTGCCTCATCCCCTGAATGCACAGGATACCTGGCTGGGGGCTATCACCCAGCCATGGCAAACCCAACCCAGGGCTTTCACACCTCCGTAGGATCTTGCTTGGGCAACCTTCAATCCCACCTTTCTTCCCTCATCTCACATCTTCTGCACATCCATTTATAGCCAAATAACAAGAGCACAAAGCATGTTTGCAGTCCTGATCTGCAACCCAGCATACTGGTGTCCACAAATCCAGCACACTGAAATAATCAGACATTGTTGGCTAATTTCCCTTCCTAGTTTTAGGAACTTCACTAATAGTCCGCTCTGATGCACTGGTGGAAAAGTGTGGCTCAGGCTGCAAAAGAGTTTGCAAGATACCCAGGGTCCTTTCAACTTCCTGCAGAGGCTCACAGTGATGGAACTACACAGTCAAAATGGATGTGAGAAGAGAGAGGAGATGCCTGTGCAGTGAAATGGCATCCTGAAGGCATCTGCAGATTTTCCTTTAAAGTCTCATCCAATAAACTAACCAGCAGCCCCACTGCTGCCTCAACCTGGGAATGGGCCCAGTCAGGGTTCACATCCCTGCTTGTGTTTCCAGCCCATCAGCATGTGATGGTGATTTCTTTCAGGCAAAGCTCCCTGCACAAGAGCAGATGTGCAGTCTCCTTCAAGGTGAAAGGCAAAGTGAAATTTGGGAGGAAGCTCACCAATCAGGTCTGAAGAATTTCCTTCTCTTGTGTCTGAATAACCTCTCCTTTTCCCATTCATCCAGCACAAGAACACTATTAGCTCTCACAGGGTGTCTGCCCAACCTTGCAGATGCTGAATTAGAAAACAGAGATTTCTCACTGGAATACTTTGCAGGGTTGCTGTTGCCTGACTAATGGTGCTTGACTGCTGGTCTTTTATTCTTGTGTTACAAAAGGGTTAAAGATGTGTGATGCTGTGCAGGTGCTTTGCTGCTCAGAAAGGAGAAAAACCAGAAGGTGGTGGTCTTAAAAAAAACTAGTGGCCTTCTGTAGTGAACCTATATACTAATTAATCAAATTAATTAATCCCAGAATGTCTTGGAATGAGAAGGACCTTAAAAACCATCTCATTCAGACACCCTGCTACAGGCAGGGGCACCTTCCATTAGACCAGGTTGCTCCAAGCCCCATCCAACCTGACCTTGAACACTTCCAGGAACAGAGCAGCCACAGCTTCTCTGGGCAGCCTATGTCAGAGCCTCACCACCCTCACAGGGAAGAATTTCTTCCCAATATCTTATCTAAATTTCCTCTATTTCAGTTTGAACTCATTCCACCTTGTCTTGTCACTACTGTTCCTGTATGAATAGTGCCCCTCTGGCTTCCTGTAGGTCCCTTCAGACACTGCAAGGTGCTTTGAGGTCTCCACACAACATTCTCTTCTCCAGGCTGAATCACAGCTCCACCAAAAAAAAAACAAAACACCAACAAAATAACCAACCAAACAAAATCCAGACACACATACAAAACCCAAAGAAAAAAAAAACTTCAAACAACTAAAATAAGTTTTCAATTTTAAAAAAATTGAGATTTTAAAATGAATTCTTTAAAATGTCAAGTTGTACTTTTAAATTAACATCTAAAAAACATTCTTTTTTTTTTAAAGAATAACGGCCTCCCCACCTTCTCACCACCAAAACCTCATATTTTGTAGTGTTAACAGCACAGTTTGCAGCTAACTCACCAAAGCAGCAGCAGTCTGTCCATATGCACTGCGTATGCAAAGTGCTGCAGGGTCCCCTCAGCTGGAGGCACTTTTTGATCAAAAAGAAATTACTAATTGAAAGAACAGTTTGCCATATAATTAGCTATTAATCAAAGTAAAGTAAATCAAAATGTGTTTGCAATAGAACACCTGCAATGCTGGATTTGGGGAGGAGAAATGAGTTGGAGGCTACAGGAGTAACTTGGTGAACAGCCCAATTTGTATGTATAGTATTTTAATAATATATAAAAAATACAAATATAAGATATAAAACATTAGTATATAAATATATTAATCTATAAAATAAATAATATATAATTACAAATAGTTATATATCCATCTAATGTCATATATATATATATCAGAAGAGCATCCATGTTCTTGCCCCAATGGAGCAAGGCTTAGCCAAAGACACCATATATATATATATATATATATATATACACATATATATAAATACACTCAGCTCAGAGCGAAGAACAGTGAGATTGATGCAAGATTGAGTGCAGAAGTACTTAGAAAGCTTGTTTAGCTGGTAGGAGACAGGAAAAGGAAAGGTCATGCTCCAAATGCAAGAGGACACAGCTTTATAACAGCTCTTAGTGATTTATTTGAAAAAGAAAGGACGGGTAATGTAAATTAGTTGTAAATCTCTCTCCTCTTTATTTACTTTTTGTGTTACAGTGGTGGCTTGAAGCCACCAAGTAAAAGTAGGATGTGCCCTACAGCATCAGCTCCAGCATCCCAAAGAAGCTGGTGGTCTCACCAGACAGAAGTGTGTGGAAGGGGAGGAGGAGAGATGTTTGACATGTCCTTTGACATGATAACTGACTTAATAGACAAAAGAAATGTGAAAATCTATTTGGTTTCAGGAAAGCATTTTATCCAGGGCCATGTGGGAAATGATTAATTAAGCCAGTGAACATGAATATCAACAGAATGGGAAACCAGGCAAGGGAAATGACAATGATGAGTGTTGGAAGGCTGAGCTGCAGCCTGGAAGGAGGTTAACAGTGTCTAAGGTTGACTTTGGCACTAATAAAGTAGGGCAACATTGATGACACCTCCTAATAACACAATGTAATTTGGAGCACCAATGTGTAGGAGGATCAGGAAATTAGAGGAAGATGGGGATTGACTTTGACTGCCATGTTCAAAATGGAATGAAAATTAGTAGTTAATTCTAGGCTTGGTGTTGATCACCAGATATTTTTGCTATGGGATGTAACTGCCTAAGGAGAACAGTATGGACATCTCTGTTATCAAAGAGCAAATAAGGGATTCATAATGAATCCGTGATGCCCATAAACATGACTCATGAATCTTCAGTAGAAATGGGGACCTCATCTCCAAAGGGCAATAGTCTCCATCTCTGTTTAAGAAACAGACATTTCATTGAGGAAGAGCTAGAGAGTCAAGATTGATACCAGGAAGAAAAAAATTTTACTTCCTAGCTACAGAGCCGAACAATGTGGATACTGGACTTAGAGACACTGAGCAGTGACATTTGGACAGGAGAAAGTCATTAAGTATGCCAATAAAACAGAAAAATATATAAGAGAGGAATAAACCAAATAAAACAGCAAACTACAACCTGTTCATTGACCCAGACTGGAAACAAGTTGCAAATCATCAGACTGAAGTCTTGGCACAGCCTTTCTGCTGGCATAATGCAACTAAAAATTCTGCATTTCTGACTGAATATTAAACCAGATAATTGGTCTTCAAGGTTCATAGGGTCCCATCCAGCTCCATGTGCCTAAAGGTCTCTCTGAGATGACCAAGCTGAGCCCAAGCAGAGGAACAGTTGCTCAAGTATGTTGACTCCATCGCCTGAATGCCACCTCCACCTCTTCCTCCTACTCTACCATATCCTAAGGCATGCACAGACCAGCTCCAGTTTGCACACAGTCAAAGCAGCAAAATTCAGTCTTACCTATACTGCTGAGCAGCTTTTGGGGGTGGATGTTGTCCACCTTAGACTGATTGTAGAGAATACACTGCCACATACTCCAACTTGGAGCTACCTACTTGCGAGTGTCCCCAGCTTGGAGACAGCACCAGTCTTTCTCAGCTGATGGACTACATCCAGAGGAAATCAAGAGTGTGGTAGAATAGCTCTCTACCTGTGTGTTGTGGTTTGACACTGGCCAAATGCCAGGCACTCACAACAGATGCTCACTCACCATCCCCTGCTACAACTGTGTGGAATCCTCCCGTTTTGAGGAGGCTGAAATCTGATCTTACTCTCCTTGTGTTAACTCCTCCCTTGACCTAAATCCTAAGACTCCTCCCCTGCAATACCCTATAAAACCCCAAGACGCTGGCCCTGTGGCTCTCTTTGTCTTCTCCCCCTTCCCTGGCCCTGGGGGAAATAAAAATGGATTCTCAAGCTTAACAAAACAGAGACTTGTCTCGTCTGTTTCCCTGCTGGCGGCTTGTTCCTCCTGGGACATGATGATCACTGGTTGCCACACGATGCAACACAGCTGGGCAGAGGAGAGGAAAAAAAAATGAACAAAGGGTTCATGAGTTGAGATAAGGTCTGGGAAAAAACACTCCAAGGGCAAAACAGGCTCAGCTTGGAAGTACAAAGTGAATTTATTACTAGCAAAGTCAGAGGAGGATAATGAGAAATAAAATGAGCCCTTAAAACACCTTCCCCCCCCTCTGCCCCCAGGCCCTCCCTCCTTCCTGCTGCCAGTGCAGAGAGACAGAGCATGGGGGTTTTGGTCAGTTCATCACTAGAGATCTTCCACTACTCAGGGAGAGAAATCCTTCCTCTGCTACGCCATGACATCCCTTCCCACAGGAGACAGTTCTCTGTGAACTTCTCCAGCATGGTTCCAATGTCACAAGCAGCAGCCCTTCCAAAATGGCTGCAATGTGAGTCCCTCCCACAGGCAAACAATCCTCCCAAAACAGCTGCAGCATGGGTCACTCTTCCACAGGGTGCAGTCCTCCAAGGACAGGCTGCTCCAGCCTGGGACCAGGGGCCCCTCACTCCACCAGGTCTCCCACTGGATCACAGCCTCCTCCAGGCATCCACCTGCCCCAGGGTGGGCACCTCCTCCACAGACTGTGGGTGGATCTCAGCATCCCCAGTGGTTCCCCGTGGCCTTCAGGGGGACAGCTGCTTCACCATGGGGATCACCATGGCCTGCAGAGGAATCTTGGCTCTGGCACCTGGAGCACCTCCTCCCTCTCCTTCCCCACTGACCTTGGTGTCTCCATGTCATTTCCCTCAGATGTTCTCACCTCCTCCCCTTCTCTGGCTACAAACAAACTGTGCCCCACTATGTTTTGATTTTCTTCTTGAATATGTTATCACAGAGATGTTACCAACATCTCTTGTTGGCCAGCAGGATGTCCATCTTGAGAGCCATCAGGGCTTGGCTCTGCCAGACACAGTGAAAGCTTCTAGCAGCTTCTCACAGAATCCACCTCTGTGTCCCTCCCCCCCAGCCAAAAACCAGGCCATGCAAAACCAACACAGCCTGCATCATGCATGTCCATGCCCTGTGTCTTAGAGAACACCAGGGCCATTAGTCATTAGTTACTCATATAACCCGTCCCTGTGGTACCAGCAGACATTGTGTCTCCTCCTGCTACTAAAGGTACATATCAAGTGGCCCGAGACAGAGCTCAGCCTTTGCCAAAGCTGCCAAATACATCTCTGAACAGCCTTTTCTGGATGGAGAAAACATTCTGCCCCTTCCCTTCCACCTGAGAAAATTGTATCCATCTGTCTACATGGTTACTTTAATGAACACTCTCATAGCTGAAACAACGACGATTTGGAGAATGGTATCCACCCAGGAATGTTGCAGGCAGTGGAGTCTGAGATAGCTCTCATTCATGCTATTAAACCTCTTTAACAACTAAAACCAAGGTGGTTGCATCCAAACTGATTGTAGGAATAATTTCTTGGCCAGGGAGTGGGTGCTACCAAACTCAATGTTTTAAGAGGGCTAGGGACAGTTCCAAGAACTAGAGTGTACATGATGTTTCCACACCCAGGAACATGTCCTGGGACTCTTTAATTTACTAGTACAGATATAGATCTGATCAGAAATTTCAGAAGGTAATGGAAAATTTCCCATCTTACAGCATAAGTAGTGTTATTAACATTCTCACCAAGATAGGAGATGTTCTCCACTGGAGATTTTCAAGGATATGTTAGAAAAAATGACAAAAACACAGAATGGCTTGCGTTGGAAGGGACCCTAAAGCTCATCTTGTTCCACTCCCCTCCCATTGGCAGGGACATCTTCCAGCAGAACAGATTGCTCCAAGCCCCGTCCAACGTGGCCTTGAACCCTTCCAGGGATGAGGCAACCGCAGCCTCTCTGGGTAACCTGCACCAGGACCACAGCACTGTCACAGCCAAGAATTTCTCCCTGATATCCCTTCTAACCCTGCCCTCTGACAGTGGGAAGTCATTCCCCCTTGTTCTGCCGCTCCAGACCCTTGCTCAAAGTCCCTCTCTGGCTTTTGGAGCCCCTTTAGGCACTGGCAGGGGCTCTAAGGTTTCCCCAGAACCTTCTCTTGTCCAGTCTGAACACTCCCACCTCTCCCAGCCTGTTTTCAGAACAAGGTGGAGTATAAATTTCCTGCCCTTTTGTGTCTTGGTCCAGCCTTCCTGTGTGGACATCTGTCCTATGTTACAATGTAAGATGTGCCCAAAGTATGTATTCTATCACCATCTTCATGAGCTGTTGAAACCAGGTGGGGCAGTGTTTCCCTTGCCCCCTCCCTCTGGGCTATCTTCTGTTAATGGGCCATCAATGCCTCACTGCATGAGTCACAGGTAACTCCCTCTGGGAGCTCTCTCTGTTTAATGGGCAATCAAGGACCCACTGCATGCCTGGTGGAATGATATCAGCCCACTGTGAGATGCTCTCCCCAGGGGGAGGAGCCAAGCATTCCCACCTGGATATAATCTGGGATTTGGCACAGCACAGCAGCCTTTACCCACTGGATTCCCAGAGGACAAGAGCTACCAGACCTTTCTACAGGATCACTGCTTCAACAAGACCACTTCATCTGGACTGCTACCACCACCCTAACCAACAGGGTGTATTATTGCTTTTGTTTTATTTTACCTTTTTTTTCTCTTTCCTCCTATTAAATTGTATTTCTGACTTGAAGTCTCTCACTGGTTTTGCTTTCAAACCAGCACAACATCCCTCCCTAAATTATCTCTGCTGTATCACTGAAAACCAGGCAGCAAGTCTCCAGTGCTGACTCATTCATCTCTATAGCTACTACAAATTCTCATTTGCTCCACATCTTTAGTACCTCCAGGATTTGAGATGAATGACAGAATATTAGCAACAGGCAAGTCACTAATACTAGAGGCAGTCCAAAATTTTCCACTGAAGCCTTTATTGTCTTGTTTCCTCTGCTAGGAAAGGAAGTTGGTGGGAAGGAAAAATAATTAGTTTGGTAAAAAAAAATTAAAAATCGAGTTTCACAGTATTACTTCTCAGGGGGAAATTAATTTCTTAGTACTCATTTTGATACCCTACAAAGGGGTAAATGGTTCCTTTCCATTTTGTATCTTTTTTCTTCAGGGAATTAAGGTAATAAAATAAGCAGAATGCAAGACAAAGAAGAAGAGGGGAAAAGCCACCCAAGAAACACCTAATTCTGTCATTTCCCCATAATTTCCAAATAAAAATGGAAAGCATTCATTCATTCCTTCTTTTATTTTTTCCAAATGTGCTTTTAATTGTTTCACATTCACCAGCAAATGCCACTGTGTACACATTTTGTTGCTTGTCCTCTTGGGTCCCAAACTCTCACAGTCAAGTCCAGCCCACTCATCCTTTGGTGCAGCAGGGAGAAATGCTCTGCCCATCCCATCCAGAAGTTCAGGGGGAGAAATCTCCTCACCGAATACAGATAAAGCCCTCACAGAATTGAACAAGAAACAGCTTCATCCACCACCAGTGGCTTTCCAAGGGGCAGGTCACTGACCTGACTGAAGGATTCCCTGCTCCTTGGTCCCTCAGGGTCCACAGGCCACCCTGAGAAGCAGGACCAAAGAGAAGGGCAGGGGTGAAGGAGATGAAACCCGCCTTGGTTACCTGTAAATTTGGGCAGCTTATATGCTGGGGAAGGAAATTGAGGCAAGAAGCCCCTCAGTGCTGGAAACCTACTTGACCACAGCACACACATGAGAGCAGTGAGAATAAGTACATAAATAAATCCCATGGGTAACTGAATAGTTAATAAATTATTGTTAATAAATATAAAAACTGTAAATACCACGAATAAGATAAAGAAATACTAGAAATATTGGAAATAAACCCTGTTTATTCTGTAGGATCCCTGGGCACAGGCAGTCTCCAGCAGACATTCACAGTCCTGCCACTCTGGTCTCATCGAAGGCTTCTGGCTCAAGTGCTAGTACAAACAAATCACTCATCCCTCTGGCTGGGAGGAACCTCCATCTTCCATGGACATCATCACCAGCCACCACCTCTGCTCTGTACCTCTGGGTGGACCTGGGAGGAGGTCACAGGCACATGGTCTCTGTGATATTCATCTGTCTAGGTACATAGAGATTAAAAAAGAGAATTCTTCCCTTTAGCATGGACCTCCCTCATGACCTTGGGCTAGCTGCTTACTCTATCCCATGCTCTCGGTATTCCTCACATGGAAATAATACCCAGTGGGACAAATTGAGCTTAAAAACTACTGCTGGTCTGCTCTTTGGTTTTACCAAGGAATTGTTTCTCAGCCTTGGAAACACTGATTTGCAGCAGTGACTGAGGACTGTAAGGAAATCTACCCCCCTCCACTTTCTGCTGATGTGGAGCCTTCATCCGTGCACAAGGGAGAAAAGCCCCATGTGAGCCATCCTTACTCCTCTCTAGCAAGAAGTCATTAGGAGGTGATTTTTGGCTGCTGGGTGGCCCATAAGGTTGCCCCAATAGTCTGTGAGTCTCTGTCCTTGGAGACGTTCAATACTCACCCAGCATGTCAGCAGCCAGGTTCTTGACAGGAATTAGGATTTGGAGAATTTGGTTTTTAAAAAGAATCCAAACAATAAACAACACTTAGAAGATGCCTAATTTGAACAGAAAATGAGAACAATTAGCCAAAACATCACTTATGCATTAATGAAGAGGTGCTTATGTTCTACGGCTGAGTGCCAGAGCAAACACTTCTGCAATATGCGGGAAGGAAGAAGAACATGGAAGTGGGAGAACACTTTCCCAGGTGGAAGGAGAAGCTCTAAGAGTATTGTGAAAGCCAACAAGCAACACAAAGAAAGCTGACTCCGTCTACTTCTTCTTAGGCTTAACATCCCTGCTGATCCAACCCCTTTCCTTGGGGAGGAATCCTAGCCCAGTGCCTTAGGAATTTGCTAGAGCAGACTGGAGGGATAGGAAGGTGAGCAATCTGTATTTAAATATGCAAATAAATCTAATTATCCTTTGTAGCAGCAGAAAAGAAGCAACACATTGGCTCTGCAGTTCCAGGAGAGCTTTCTGCTTTAGCCCTGCTATCTCCAGCACGAGTTCAGACCTTGCAAGGTGAGCAGACAAAAAGCTGAGTCTCAGTTCACAGCAGGTTTAAGGGCTGTGTCACTCCTGGAGACTCCTTTCCCAACACTCTCCACCCCTGCAAAACAGTGCTCCCCAAAATCCCTGGCCATTTTCTTGTGTCTCAGCCAATCACCACCATCACACCTGGATGCACCTCCAGCATTACCCAGTGAGAGTTGGAGCTGATGCCAAATGACAGCAAAAATCAAGATCTCACTGCCTGAACTGTTTCCCACTTAGGGCGGGGGGAAAGCAGATGACTGTCAGTTTTGCTGTGCCACCAGTGGGACAAAGGAGTCAAGTCTCAGCTTCATCTTAAATCTGCATGAATGTACTGTTTGATGGCCAGGTGTCACCTCCAATCTCCCCAAGAAGAAAAATAAATCATTCAAAGGCATAAACACCTCAGCACTCACACAGCTATAGGGAAAAGCAAAAAGACTTCAATCACACTTTTGTCACAACAGCCCCTAGCTTTCCTCTATGCCACTTCCACCCTGGTCTCGGCAGCTGTGGGCTCTGCCAAAGAAAGCACTGGTAAACAACCGCAGCAAACCCTCCTCGCAAATGTACATGCAGGGCAACCACCCCATCACGTTTGTTTTTGCATTCCCAACACATCGAACGCCTTGACCCGGAGAGAAAAAACAACAGCAGCTTGCTGTTGGGAGTTTCACACTCTGAATCCCAAACAAGGTCTACTGCTGAGGTGAAATAAGGGCATCCATTTCTCATCGGTTGGGGAGGTGGGGGTGGGGGGGACGGAAGGATGTGTCATGCCCTGCTGTGCTGCATTAAAACATGGCAGCCTCTGAAGGCTGCCCCACCCAAGCGGCCTAGGATGCATGTCCCTCATCCTGGCTCATCCCCAGGATGCTTTGTCTTGAGCATAGGCTAGCCTGGGATTCTTTCTGGAACACTCCCGCGTGTGGGGCATCCCATTCGTGCACGGGCCCCCTGGGATGTGGTCAGGTTGCCGGTCCTTTGGGTTGGCTGCGGCATGGCAGCCAGGGATGTGCTTGGAAAGGACCAGAGGTGACTTGCACATCCCACGGAACAAACCCAATTGTTAACAACACCAAATATTACCCCTATGGAAATCCAAGATGGTGAGCGTCTCTGAATTTTGAAATGCAGTGGAGGGGGTGGACACAAAGACACTCAAACCTGCTGCCAAACTCGCCGACAAAAAAGTGTCGGCGCAATACCTACACAATACCTACTGCCCTATCATTGATTCCCAGAGAGATGGGGAATTTAAGGACACTCCCCGGGCAGGAAATCTGCAAGCCCCCCTGGAATGTTTCACACCCTCACTCCCAGGGTGGGATGTTCGTCCCACCCTGGGAGAAGCGCACAGGGGGACTAGATAATAAGAGCTGGCGAGGGGCCGGCAGGTTGGGGATCTAGATGGATGAGGGAGACAGGGATATGTCTTCTCACCTGTAGGACGAGCTGACCCCCGCCGCCACCTCCTCTTTGATCTGTCTGTTGACAGCATCGGCAGCTGCCCGGCCTCTGCTCGGCTCCGCCGGCTGCCCGCCCGCCTCCTCCGCCTTCTTCCGACCTTTCTCTCTCCCATCCCCGGGCCGCACTGTTTTGGGATGCTCATCATCCACCTCGGGGTGCTCCTCCTTTTTCTCGGGAGCGAGGTGTACCTTCCGCCGCTTCTCCTGAGCCGGTTTCTCCAGGGGAGCGCGGTCCAGGGCCAGGACGGGGGAAGGTCCTGGTTTGGGGATCCAGGGATGGTCACCCCGCTTGGGGATGGGCCAGGCACGGAAATCCTTCTGGTACTGCGTCTCCTTCTCGAAGGGCGTGTCCGAGGGCTGGTACTCGCTCTTGGGCTTGCAGCTCGGCTCCGGCCGCTGCACCTTCCAAGGCTTGTAGTCGTGCCGCATGACCGAGTCGGCCGGGGGAGAGGCGTGCGGGGCCGGGCCGGGCCGGGCGGGACCGGGAGCCGGCTCACCCCCTCCGGCCCCCGCAGCCGCCTCGCCGCCGGGCTGGGTCTCGATGGGGGCCGCGGGGCGCAGGGGGGGCGCGGGAGCGGCGGGATGCTCGGTGGCCTCCGAGTACTTGGTGAAAACGAGGGGGACGGCGATGTCCGCCTTGTCCAGCTGGTTCCAGAAGCGGGCGATGCAGCAGGCACGGGTGATGCAGGGCCACGCCATGGCGGCCCCGCGCCGGGAGCGACCGCTCCGCGCTCCCAACCCCGCACCGCTCTCCGCCCCAAGCTCCGAGCTCCGAGCTCCGCCCCGCACCGGGGGAGGGGCTTGCACGCACACGGGCAAGGCACGCACACGCGCGACACACCTGCAGATCCACATGTGTGCACCCACGCACACGTGTGATACACGGCTATGTGTGTGCCCACACCCGCACGGCCACACAGCTGCACACAGACGTGAGACGTGGCTATGTGTGTGCACAGTGCTGCACAACCACACACACTTGCAAACACGGGTGATGCACACCTGTACGTGTGTGCACACACATGCTTGGTCACAGGCCTGCACACATGTACAAGGCACTCATACGTGCACTTGCATGCAGGGTCCCAGAAACCTGCAGATACAGATGTAAGACATGCCCAGGTGTTTGTGCACAGAGCTGCACTGCCACAGACCTGCACAGCTGCACACACATGAGGAGACACACCCATGTGGCCCATGTGTGCACAGACCTGCATACTTCAGACACACCTGCACAATCACGCAACTGCATACATGCATGCCAGACATGCAAACCCAACAAACACTCCTCTGTGTGTGCACACATGCATGCATGGTCACACACCTGTACACATATGGGCAGGTCACATACATTCATGTGTGGACACAGCTGCATGACTGATCACAAACCTCCACGTGTATGTGCAAAGTGTCCATGTGTGCAAACACGTGCATGTGTGATCACACACACACCTGCTTGCATACATGAGAGATGCACATGTTTGTGTGCACACATACGTCTGCATGGTCACACACAGTTGCACACACACGTGGAGACATGCCCATGTATGTGTGCATAGAACTGCATGGACATGCAGCAGAGCACAAACATGCAAGAAGTGCCCAGGCATGTGTGCACACACACAAATACTTGGTCACATACCTGCACACATATGTGCAAGGTGCCCATGTGTTCATGCACATGAACGCATGGTCACTCACACCTGCACACATGCCTGCACAGGAATGCAAACGCACATGCAAGACACACTTGTGTGCACACACCTGCACAGGCGTATGTGCACATAAACACACATGTCAACTCACACACAAACACACGCATTTGCACACAGACACATGGACATGCAAAACCACACAAAACACATTCACACATGCAGGTTCTCACACATGCAGTGCACACTGACATTTGTACATACAGATGTGCACACGTGTGTACACAAGCATGACTACACACACATGCAAGCACACCCAAACACATGCACGTACACACACACTCACCCCATACACACGTGCAAAAACATGCATATGAACAACTGTGAAAATGCATCCCTGTGCTCATACATGCACAATAGTATACACATCTGCATTGACATGTGCAAGCACATACATGCACAGAGACATAAATATGAACATGCACGCACATATGAACACACACACAGCTAGACACGTCTGTCCACTCACATGTGCACGTGCTGCATAATGCAGTGCACACGCACAAGCACGTGCCTATATGCACATGCATGCACAGAGATGCACACACGCATGTCCAGTCTCACAAATGTGCACATGCTGTACACGTGCATGTGAACACATGAATAGATGCACCCATGCACAGACATAGACACAAGACGTTTGTGCTCCCATATGCATGCACCCATACACAGATACTTGCTCACACATGTACACATATGGGAGCTGCCCATCTGTATGCACACGTATGTGCAGATGCACACACCCCCACACCCACACCCACATGTACACCCATTTTATTCTTTCCTTTTGCCTCTTTTGCAGTTGCAAACCCAAACCAAAACACCCCCCAGCCATCTCCTGCTGACTGCTTCCTCTGGAATCTGATTCCCAGGGTGGATTCACAGCCCCAAGTCCCACCCTCCTTTCTAGCCTTGCCTCCACCTTCACCCCATCCATCATGCCAGCCCTCCAACCCTTCCTCCATCCCTCTGTTTCTCCATCCTGCCATCAGTCCCTCTATCCCGCTCTCTCTCTCCATTTCTCCCTCGGTTTCTCCATCCCTTCACTCCTCCATCCCATCCTCCCACTGTCCCTCCATCACTCCCCCAACCCCTCCATTCTTTGCATCTTTCTCGTTATTCCCTGGTGCCAATAAAGTCCATTTGCACCCAAATCACATCCACACTTGAAGCTCTCCAGTCTTTGTCAGCCTTGTGGCACTGCCAGCATTTCCACTGGGAGCAGAACTCCAATAAAACCAGTGAAATCCACATGCTCAAATGCTGAATTACAAAGAGAAAAAGCAATTCCCACTCATCAATGACTGCAGCTGCTGAGAGTGCAGTGAAAGGCAGGATTATCCCTGTGGGGATTGTTTCTCTACTACAATGCTTTGTATCCCCTTATTGATTCTTAGGCTGTGAGGATTTGGGGCTTGGGTTTGGTTTTTTTCTTCACTTGTCTTTGCCTGGAATGGCTTAATTTCATTTTTACCTGTAGGCAAATTGTGGATACTCATTTTATGGATGGTATTGGTGCACTCGGTGCTTGGGATGGATGGTTCAAAGAGCCACCTTGGGAAAGAGAATAAATAAATATCATCTAGAGATGTCTATACACAGACATAGCTATATATATATCATTCCTGCTATTACATCCAGTGCAATTAAAAGTGAGGATTGCTATTAAAGATTCAGGAAGCTCCTCAGTATTTCCTAACTTGGGACCCAAGCCATAGTGTTCTGGGGCATTAATGCACTGTGTATCACCTTTGTAAGTGTGCGGTGTACTCCTGTGCATCCACAATAGATGTGCTCATCTCTGCTTAGGCTGGATTTTGAAACAGAAACACAGAATCATTGGAAAAGTCCCTAAGATCACTGAGTCCAACCATTCTGTCAGCACTGCCAAGGCTGTTGTCCGGGTTTTTCTGTTCTCCTCTGTCTCTTTAAGAAGTTTTTCTAAAGTTCTGTTTCAGCCTTCTGTGTTTACCTTTTGCAATGGAGTCTCTCATGATTTTACATAAACAACTTTCTTGTTATTGTAACTGTCTGCCCATGTTTACATTCTTCTCATAAGGAGGAGACTGTTGATGGACTGTTGGGTTGACCAGTGTGGTTGGAGAGGAAGATTTTCTTCCTCCAATCCATGGTCACTGCTGGAATTCTATAAATGTTGAAGTCTCTAAATAAACCGTCGCTTTTTTCTTTGGACATCTCAGTGTGTGAGTGTCGTTTCTTTGTGTTGTGTTGCGACAAAGGCCACCACTAAACGTCCCAAATGCCACATCTACATGGCTTTTAAATCCCTGCAGGGATAGGGACTTCACCACTGCTTGTGCAGTCTTTGCCATAGCTTGACAACCCTGTCCATGAAGAACATCCAATCTAAACATCTCCTGGTGCAACTTGAGGCCATTTCGTCTTGTTCTGTTGCTTGTTATCTGGGAGTAGAGCCCAACCTCCTCCTGGCTCCATCCTTCACTCAGTTTTCAGGAAATTATCCATGGAATTTGCATCCAAACTCTAGGGAGAAGTCGTACACATTTCCAAGGTGTGTGTAGGATGCTTCTGCATCTGTGAAAGTTTGGGTAGCTTTTTTAGTTTGTAAAGTGAAGTGTCTCTCAGTCAGGAATTCCAGCTTATCTCCCCACATCTTGCTCTCAAGGCCAGTTGTTTATTGGGAATTCCACCCTTGTCAATAGAGAGAAATGACTCACTAGCTAGGCAAGCTGGCCTGGGTTATCTCATCAATTCATGTTGGAGGGGGAGAATGTCTGGAGCTATGGAGCTATCAAGCTATGGAAGCACCTGATGGACAGAGCAGATAAGATCTACTGTGGTAGGGGGGAAGTCCTGCCACAGGAGTTGAAGACAGTGAGAAGGTTCCCCTTTCCTCCAGTCTAAAAGAAGAAAAGGAGCTTCCTTTTCTCCAGGTTGAACCACCCATATCCCTCAGCTGCTCCTCATGTTCCAGACCCTTCCCCAGCTCTGTTCCCTTCTCTGGACATGGTCCAACTCCTCAATGTCCTTGTCAGAGTGAGGGGCCCAGAACTGCCCCACAACTGTAAGTGCCTCAGCAGGGCCCAGCATAGGGCAATGGCCACTGCCCTCATCCTTTTGGACACACCTAAGCTGACACAGGCGAAGTGCCCTTGGCCTCTTTCCCATCTGGGCACAACATGTTTAGCCACTCTCGACCAGCACCCCTTGGTCATTTTCAAGCAGCAAAGATGATAGAGTCATCCCAAAGCTGCTGTTGTCAGACCCCAGCTCTGTGCTTCCATGCACACTACAGGTTAATGGCAAACAGATTTTGCATTGAATGAACTTTGGTATTACAAAAAAAATTAATATATGTGTGGAAACAGGAACAAGGAAAATTGGAAAAGAATGACCTTATGATGGTGACCCAAGGTCTGCAAGGAAGATGTGCAAAGTATTGCAATGGGATCAAGCTTTCTGGCTGGTGAAGCTCAAGACTGTGTTTCTTTTTAAATACTCTTAATAATTTCATTTATCTTAAATTTTGTGGGAAGAAGGATGTGGACCTGTTGGAATGAGTCCAGAGGAGACTACTAAGATGATCATAGGGAGGAAACCCATCTGTTCTGGAGACAGGCTAGGAGAGCTGGGGGTGTTCAGACTGGACAAGAGAAGACTCTGGGGAGACCTTAGAGGCCCTGCCAGTCCCTAAAGAGATTCCAAGAGCTGGAGAGGGACTTTGGACAAAGGCCTGGAATGCCAGGACAAGGAGGAATGGCTTCACACTGTCAGAGGGTAGGGTTAGAAGGGGTATCAGGGAGAAATTCTTGGCTGTGGGGGTGGTAATGCCCTGACACAGGTTGCCCAGAAAACCCGTGACTGCCCCATGCCAGGAAGTGTTCAATGCCATGCTGGATGAGGCTTGGAGCAACCTGGTCTAGTGGAAGATGTCCCTGCCCATGACTTTAATGTCACTTTCAACCCAGACCAATCTATGTTTCTGTGATTCTGAGATATTAGTGTGTTCTGGAGGGTGCAAGCCTGTACAAATACATTGCAACAGCTCCCACTCTGGAGCGAGTGCATGTCCTAAGTCTGAGTTCAGCAGTGCCATCACACAGGAATTTGCACAACACCTTGCATCTGTTTGGGGACTGGCATGCACACTAAGGGCTTTTGAGCTTCTTTTTGAGAGTCCCTCATCTGCAGCAGGCCTGGGCTCATGCCACATGGAAACACTCAGTCATGCATTAATCATCTTTATTTATAACAAAAATCATGGACAAAACTACCTTGTGAGATTTTGCAGCATCAGGAGACTTTGCTGCTCTGCAGATGCCATGCAGACCTAGCTGGTGTTAGAAGCTGCAGAACTAAAAATAATGCTTAGTGTCTCAGTGGAATATATAGTTATATATCTATTTCTATCTATATCTGTATCTTGAAGCATGGCTGCTCAGTCTTGTTCAGGAATCAACTATGGAACAGCATCATCAAGTAAAATCCATTAGCTCTAATAAGTGGAATTGATGTGCTGGCTGCAAACATCTCTGAGAGAGGATGGGAATAAAATAAAATAAAAAAAAAAATCTGTTTTTAATTTACAGTCACCATGGCAGGAAGGAGGAACTACTTCTCCAGCCTCCTCTGGGAAAAAGGCATGGCCAAGTGTGGGACATGGGGGTGTGGCCAAGGACATGGGTGTCATACAGCATCAAGCTGTATCTGTCTGGGGCACAATCCTGCCAAAAGGTTTCTTATTAGGAAGAAATTCCTCCCTCTGAGGGTGATGAGGCACTGGCACAGATTCCCCAGAGAAGCTGTGGCTCTCCATCCCTGAAAGTATTGGAATGGGCTTGAAGCAACCTAGTCTAGTGGAAGGTGTCCCTGCCCATGGCAGGGGGTCAAGCAGGATGAACTTTAAGGTCTCTGTTAACCCAAACCAGTCTGTGATTGTATGATGATGCTAAAGGCACCATGATGTGGTATAAACCAGAGCAAGATCAATATTTCACACCCCCCAAAATCATGACTGACTTTGAGCAGAGCCTCAGGCAGTGCTTCCTTGTCCTATTCATGCTGGGATCCACTGGCGTGGAGGCCATGAATAGCTCCAAGTATACCCTCTGCAATGATAAACTAGGATGTTTTGGCAGCTGATTAGTAAGGTACCTGATGAAGCAACTTCTCCTGGCATCCTCACATGAAGCCAGGGCACCTTTCAGTCAAACAAGCTCTTGGAGACCATCCAGGGACATTTTTGATAGTTTCTCCTGCATTTTGTGATGGCACAAAGAGCAAAATGACTGGCAATGACAATGTGAGCAGATGTTTACATCTCTGCAGGATCTGATGACAAAGGTGGATTGGCTTCTTTTCTCAGAGCACCAGCTGGCATCACATCACATACTGTCTGTACACATTCTCCCCCACAAATTGTACACACATATCCACAAATTCTTTTAGGGAACAGTGCTATGGCATTGTAAGAACAGCATAGCAAAGCTCAGGGCAAGACCTTATAGGAGTGGGCTGTGGGTTTATTTAGGGAAAGCACACCATATAGTGGTAGCCATCTCAAAGATAGGCATCTAACTCCTTGTTAATCACTGAGAAGAGTCTGAGGAAGGGGATGGCAGCTCATTCCATTGCTTAAGAAGATGATTGACAAAAGCTGGAATCAAGTGAAAATGAAGAAAAAAAATCAGGTAGGAGCCCCACATCTCCTTAGGAGCCTTTTCCCTCCATTATAGGAATGGAGATGCCCTGGGCTAAAGACAGGTGAGACTCCATCTCCAGAGCTGGACCACACTTGCAGGTCTCTCTGTGTATATGTTCAGCTCCACACTACCCCAGTGAGATGCAGGAAAGCTCTATTTACTCTGGCTGTTCCAGGCACCAATTGCTCCCATCCCTAACATCTATCACCAGGGACAAGAGAACATGACAACGCTGCAGGTGACAATTTAAAGGGGAGTTTTAGTGGCCTCTCACATCTTAAATAATTTTATAATCATGCACAGCTTCTACCTGGTGGGTTCACAAGCTTCAGCCTGGGGTGTTCTTGTTTTCCTTGCCAACCCTGCTTATGGTTCATGGATGGTGTGAGAATGTTTCGAGGCCAAATGGGACAGGAGTCAAAGCAAACCCATATCAGAGTACTGCATAAAGAGAATAACTGAAATGCATAAAAAAAAATTTGACCACTAAATCAAGTGCTCTAATGGACATGAAATTCTTTAATGAAAATCACTGGCATAACACAGCCAGATTTCAGAAGAAGTGATTTTGCAACAAGTAGAAGGGGGAGTAAAATTTGAAAGAATTTGCATTAAAAAAACCCCAAACTAAAAAACCTACCAGGCAGAAGTGAGCTTCTCTCATGCCCATGCCCTCACTCAGAGCTGGAGAGGGACAAAGACCAGGCTTGGTGACATGGTATCACATAGGTTTGGGTGGTAGAAAGGAGAACTTCCCAAGGGAGGAACACTTACTGCTGAAGGAGTGATGGGTCAGAAAGGAATGGGACTCAGAGAATCCACTGTGCAACTACCAAGATGGTACATTCAGTTTCCTTCTGATAATTTTGGCCACTGGGGTGTAAATTAGCTCTAGGTGTACATATGAATGACTGAGAGGCTTTAGCATAAATAAAAGGGGATTATCTATGATTGGAAGAGAGGAGCAGTGATCTGAAGAGCGCCTATAGCTCTTCTGCTGGAGCACTAAGTTCCATAGGGTCTATATGTGGTGGGACTTCAACAACAAACTCCACAGGTCCACTTCATGGCCAGCTTGTCCTGCCAACTATGCAGTATCCTGGTATCCTGTATGAGCCACTGCATTGTTCCTTGCATTTCTTCCTGCAGATCCTCTGTGTTAGGCTTTCCCAGCCCTGATCCTGGGTCCTGGCCATTGTCCATGTGCAACCTGTGAAGTCTCATGGGCATGTTTTATGCTGACTTGCAAAACCTGGTGACTTGAAAAACCCACAGTTCCATGACTCTGGGCTTACAGGTTCCTCCTTATACTCCAAGAGGGACATTGCTTCACTGAGTCACAATGGCCACTGACAGGGGTATTTCAGAAGATGACTTATGGAGAGATTAAAGGAACTTAATGTTCCAAGACTAAATGCAACCCATAGGAGACTGAACAAATGACTGTATATAACTGAAAAGAGAGAAGCCAAGGGGAATAGAGTTGGAGCTCTATCATGGCCCATTCATGTGCAAATTCCTGAATGTGTTAGGAAATAAGACTAATCAAGGTATCAGGATATAAGATACAGAGATCAGGGCTCAGTGTTTGGGCATGTCTGAGTGGTTAGTGAATTCAGAGACACAGCTCTGCTCTTCCCTAAAACAGGAAAGAGGAGGCTGGAGGGGACAGAAATCTTGCTCTATACAACCTCCTGACAGGAGGGTGGAGCTGGGAGAGGGTCAGTCTCTTCTCACAGGGAACAAGAGACAGGATCAAAGGAAAAGCCCTCAAATTGTGCCAGGGCAGATTTAAATTGGAAATTAGGAAAAAATTCTTCCCCAAAAGGGTTGTCAAGCCCTGGAACAAGCTGTCCAGGGCAGTGGTGGAGTCATCATTCCTGGAGGAATTTAACAGATGTCTGGATGTGGCACTTGTGGACATGGGATAGTGGTAGCCTTGGCAGTGCTGATGGAATGGTAGGACTCCATGACCTTAGAAATCTTTGCCGACCTGAATTATTCTGTGATTCAGAGATTTTAAGTCACAGGTTCTATTTTATCTGCACTCAGAAAGGAGATGCATCTCTTTCAGCTCCTCCTGAGTGGAAATTTATGATTCCTCTCTTATTTATGCAGAAGTTTTCAAAGCCCTCCATAAGTATTTATTTTTCTCTCCTTAATTAAGAAAGTAGAAAGACAAAAAGCAAATGACATAATCACAGCAAAGCAGGACATAAATATTTACTATCCAGATGAGCATTGCTTAGCTCTTTGGTCAGCTCTTCCAAGGCCCTGACTTGCTCATAAATCTAGATGATGAGGCTTCCTTGTCATAATAAGCCACAAGCAAAGACCTGTGTCTCTCTACAATACAACTGCTCTGAAATTAAGCAATACAACTGCTCTAGGGCTTAACCTGAAATTCCTGGGGGCAGAAAATTCTTCCCGTATGTCTGAGTGGCCCCAGGGCACAGGTGTGACTCTTTTAACTAGTGAAAATCAAGAGTTCCTTGGCATGGCTAGTCTCCAGCAAAAACAAGAGTGCTGGATGGAAAACACCTTGAAACATCATCACTGAACCAGCGATGTCCATGCAACAACTTTTCATAGAGTCATAGAATTGCTAAGGTTGGAAAAGTCCTCCAAGACCATTAAGTCAGACCATTCCCTCAGCCCACCACTAACCCAAGTGCCACATCTACATGTATGTTAAATCCGTCCAGGAATGAGGATTCCATCATTGCCTTGGGCAGCATGTTCCAGGGCTTGGAAACTCTTTTGGGGAAGGAATTTTCCATAATAACCAATCCAACCCCTCCTTGGTCGCACTATCCACCTCTCTGACAATGCTAGTGTTGCACAGCCCAGGAGGACCAGGATCCCTGGGCCCACAGATCTTCCCACAGAATTTTGGAAATCACTGATGGTATCTCACCAGGGAACATCCTGTCACCAGGTAACAGTACTAAAAGAATTAAAAATCTCCTTTGCTTTCTTGAAGCAGGCAGGGTCCTGACATTTGCAGTAGAAGACAAAGGATGGGGAGAGATTTAAGATCTAAACCAGTTTTAGCTCAATTAAAGCAACCAATGCCTTTAGGAAAAGATCCCTTGGGGTTTCACCAGGACCCTGTTATCCTTGTGATTTGGGAAAACTGAGTCTAACAGATCCCTCAAAGCCCAGCATCTTCCTAAGCCTGACAAAGAGGAGGGATTATTTTTCAGCTAACATCTCTGATTTGCTTTTGCCAAAGGTTCTTCTTAGTTTTGTTCTGTAATTCTTGGCTGCAGTGACCTTGGGATTTGAAATGCCCTTTAGACGTGTGAGTGAAGCCTTTGTACATGGCCAGTCCTTTCTCATAGTTCAGTGCAGTCTGTTCACAGTATTATTCTGTATCCTGGTGACAATGAGACCTTTGGTTTTCCCAGCCCTCCCATGAGGTAATTTCTTTGCTTATCTGAGTGGCTTGTCAGTCCCTTGAGGATTTTTTCCCCCTCTAATTTTTATTTTTTTCCCACATAGTAAATTGCATCTCTTTGCACATGACAAGGCAGAGGCTCAGACTATGCACCTGCTTGGAGATAAAATGAAAAACAGGAGTACTATTTCCTTTCTCAATACCTATATAAATGTATGCAAGGATGCACATGCAAACTCATCTGCTCCATCCATCCACCATCCATCCATGTCTTGGCAGAGGTGTGAGGTTGCTCATGTACCCTGTGCTTGGCAGTGAAGCACCCTTATGTTGTCTCCCCACCTCCTTGGCTGAGACTGAAACCCATCCACATCACATCATTTGAGAACAAAAGTGACCTGCCTGTGCACATCCCTTCTGCTTGTCCCTTTCTGCTGTGCACAGGGTGATTTGTAGGGGAAGGGGAATGACATGAATACAGACATGAATACCTCACTGTCTCTGCCAACATCCAAATATTGCGAAATTTGAAAGAGACGGGATCTTGACGGAAGGATTGGGTCCTGAATGGAGTTTACTTTCCAGATTTGGGTGGTAAAAGCATGAAATTGTCACCATCTAACAATCTTGTGAGTTGTGAGGGTGTAAAGTCCGTGACACCTCCCTCTCCTCCCTGTATGGGGTGGTGCTGTGCGCAGCCACCACTGCGACTGTATGTTGCACAATCCCTTCTACTGTAACACTGGGTACATTGACAGGTGACTTTGCACTTTGCATTTGCCACTTGCTTCCTTCTCCTTGTGAGACGTGGATGCAGAGCCCAAGATGAAGGTTGAGTTTGCTCCGCTGTCTCTGCCGCTGCAGAGAAGGCTTCAGACAGCAGCAGTGGCTCAGTGGATCTTCAGCTTCCTGTGCCTAGGTAAGAGACATCTTTTTTGCCTTTTTCTGAGAAGCCAGAGAAGCTTTCCATAGAATTGCAGTATGGTTTGGGTTGGAATGGACCTTAAAGATCATCCAGTTCCAATCCCTTGCTGTGGGCAGGGACACCTTCCACTACATTGGGTTGCTCCAAGCCAGTCCAACATCCAACACGGCCTTGAACAGGGCCCCAGGGATGGGGCAGTCACAGCTTCTTTGAGCAATCTGTGCCAATGCTTTTGGATTCTCCCCACCAGACCAGAGCACAGTGCCACTAAGGAAGTGTATGGCTGACTGCCTGTGCATGGGAATAGTTACCCAGGTCTTATGCAGCATCTAAACCAGGGTAGTGTTTTCAGCTTCTCTTTCTCTTACAGTTTTCCTGGTTTAAGCTGTTCCTCTGCTTGGTGTTAGGGATGGGAAACAGAATTATCATGCTTGAGGAATGGTACCATAAGAAGAGTGTTGGGGACTCTGCTTTTGCAGCCCTGGGAAGACACTTTACTTTTTACAGATGCCCCTGCACATTTTGAAAGGTCATTTTCCCAAGAAAACCCAAGCAGTTTGAGGAAAAGATACGTCAGCAAACTGAGATGCAGACAAAGCCACTGCTTGGTGGAGGGCATCAGGTGCTGATGGAAATGACACACATGCAGTTTTGGATAGGATGCACAGGGAAATGATGATGGGAGACACAGAGGCACATCATCAGAGAGTACCAACCACAGGGAGACATTTACAGCCCATCAGGCTCAAAGGTGACATCCTAGTGTTTCCTAGTTTTAGGGAAATAAAGAGATGGGAGTATCAGAGGTAGGTTACTAGTGTAAAATGTCTGGAACCATTTACAGCCCATCAGGAGCCAAGCTAAAAGGTAACAGCACACAGATTTCCATTGTAATGCCCGTTGGGAATCTCAGATGGGATGTCTGTAAAACTCCTCATTTGCTGTGGCAAGACAGTTGTTGAATAGCCCAAAACATAGCAGATCTTTGTGTGTAGTCGTGTACTGGTACACAAACATCTCCAGAACTATATCTGCATATATATACCTATGTATAGGTATGCTATACCCATACAGAAAGCACAGGAGTCTGGGTTCAGATTCCCACTCAATTTCTGAGATGAGCCCTTCCAAAATCTGCCACAGACCTGAGCCTGAATGGCCACCTTTGCATGATGTGGACCATATCTGATGGACCAGAGGACTGTGCCATACTGGTCCAGACAGTGCAGCTCTTTAAATGTTTCTTGGTATAGGATTGGCCCATGCTAAGTGTCAGGAAAATTAATCCACAAACACCAGAGTTTTTATGTCCAAAAAGGAGACAGAGGAGTCCTGTAACTTTATTCAAATAAAGGGAGAGGCCATGGGGCATTTCTCCTGGGGTATCTCAATTTTTTAGAGGAGGTAGCCTCCTTTTTATCCTAATTTCCTGGCCACATTTCTCTCTCTCTTTCCCTATTGGCTGAAGTACTTGAGAGGTACAGAATTCCCAAAACACCTAATACCTAAGACCTCCTTCTAATGTATACCCCCCTGCCCTTTTCCTTGTGTCAATCAGTGGAATTCCTATGGAATTTATGGTTCTTCCCTTTGTTTCTTTTATCTCTCAGCATCCAATTCTATTTATCAGCAGACCTACCTTTGTAAAGACAAATCTCTCTCATTCCATTTATCAATCAGTGGAATCTTTCCCATTGTGTCTTTTATCTCTCACTGCTAGTTTTATCTACCAGTAGACTCACAGTTTGTTTATAAAGACAAATCCCTCATTCCTAAGTATCACTCTTCTGAACTACACATTAGTCCAGTTTAGGCAATTCAAGAGGCCAGGGGCCATTGCTGGTCACCAGAATGGGTGAAGCTACCTTTTTTTTGGAAGCACCAAACAGACACCCTTGGTGCCATTGTGTACTTGTGTTATAAATCCTAAGCATCTCCCTGAGCAGAAGAGATGCCACCTGTGATCAACATTCTAGTGAGGAAGAGATCCCACCTGTGATCAACCTTCTGCCACCAGAGAACACCTGGCAGGAGGAGACATGAACGTACCCTGGCAAGAGAGATGGAGATCTGGCAAGAGCCATGAAGCCTTGGACACAGTTGGCCAGAATGGGACATTGGAGTGCTCCATGATTCCCTTTCTGTCCCTCCATCTGCATTTCCTTCCAGAGTCCATTATTCAGTTGGGATGCAGTAGAGACATGGTCACAGTGTTAACAGGGGATCCAACAGCACATGCCCATTCCCAGCGTGGATGCAGTTGGGGCTTATGGAGTTTCAACAGTGTTTTCCAATAAAACAATTGGAACTTGGGGTTTTTCCCTTCTTGGTATTGGGAGCAAGCTGGCACTTGACTTTCCAGAGATGAAAATGACTTCTAGAATCAACAGAATGACAGCAAACAGCCAGGAGGGAGGAATCTTCTGCAGTTGTAGGAGATACTTGCAAACACAGGCTCTGCCTCCTGCAGGGAAATGCAGCTTGCTCTGAATGAGGATGAGACCGAAACCCACTCCTCCTCCCATGGCTGACCTTCAAGAGCTTATCATCTTTCCCTGGAAGAATTTGATTTGTTGTTTGGGGGGAGTTGTGTGCTTTTGCATTGTTTGGTTTTTGTTTGTTTTGGGT
>VWYO01006910.1:58802-75964 GCA_013400275.1 Rhadina sibilatrix | reverse complement strand
GTTTTTTGTTTGTTTGTTTGGTTTTTGTTTTTTTTTTTTGTTGGTTTTTGTTTTTTTTTGCTGTTTTTGTTTTGTTAGTTTTGTTTGGTTTGCTTTGCTTTTGTTTTTGGGTTTGGTTTGGGTTTCTTTTGGTAATACAATCTGAAACCAAACGCAGTTAAGAAATGCTTGTAAGGAGGGCATTAGAAAGGTGATAACAAAACCTTATGAAGCAATTCCAGCTGGTTTGGTTCATTGTACAGAGTTTCTTTAAGCCTGGAGCTTTCCACCCCAAATCTCCCAGTTTAACAACTGCATAAACTAGATACTAAGAGACACCCTTATTTTCATCCCGTGAGCTGCCAAACACCCCTTATTGCACTGTTATAATCCTCAGGCACAGAGCTCAGACTTTGAGTGGCAGGATTTAGCTGCTGGCTGTTCCTTTGTTTGGGAGACAGGCTTGTGCTTCTGCAGCCAGAAAAGGGCTTCTGAAACACCCATTTGACCACTGCACAGCCCTTTGGCCAGAGATCCCAGCAGCACTGATTGCAGGCAACTGTTGCTATGGTTGTGCAAATGCATCCCCTAAGAAGCCAAGCACTGGGGGAGGGACTCATTCATTCCTAGTGTGATGCTGGGTGAGGACAGCAGCTCAGTCCTGGCAAGGAGCTCTGCTCCAGCATCCCTTGCAACAGGCAGACATTGTCCATACTGCCAGTTTTCTTGAGGATGCTCCTGACAAGAGCATGGAGACAAAAAGTTCCATTTATTTCAGAGGCTGACAGCTGCTGGAGGAGTGTAAGGTATAAGAGTGGGTTGCATGGCATGGAGTGGTTGCCTTCCCAATACATGATCTGAGTACTGACCAGTGCCCTCTCATAATGGAGTAGAACCAGGATACTGCAGAGAACTGAAATCAGCAGGCTGGTGCCTAAGCTTGCTTCACTGCTTCCTTCTGCCTCTCTCATTCCCACTTTCCACTGGACATGGACACCCATCCAGAAACACTATGCAGAACTATGAGTGCAGAGCTGAACCATGGCAAACAAACCCAGTGCAGGGGCAGTAGACCTGGGCATGCTGCCTCTGCAGACCCAGCATACCACACCCAGCCTTTGAACCTTCGAGTCATCAGGGTTGGCTCAAAGGGCATGTGCTCCAACATGATCAGGCTTCCTTGGCAGCTGAGTGTAGTCCACAGCCTGCCCAGATCAGCTGTGCCCAAGGGTGCAGTATCTGTATAGGTGGCCACGATCAGGAACTCCAGGCTGGCAATGAGGACCTCAGCAACATGTGTCTTAGAAGCATTCAAGGCCAGTTTGGATGGGACTCTGAACAACCTGGTTTAGTGGAAGGTATCCCTGCCCATGGCAGGGCAGTTGGAACTGGATAATCTTTAAGATCCCTCTAACCCAATGCATTCTGTGATTCTGTGATAATCTTGCAAACTCTCATGACAAGTGCAGTATGCATCTGACTCACTTTGGGGCTGTTGCAATAACAAAACCACCTTTCTATGGGCTGCAGTTTTCCCTGTTTCAGGCTGAATTACAAATTTTCGCTTAGGAGCACTTTGATGGGACATGGTCCCTGCTTAGACTTGGCCAGAAAAGTCCTCCATGTGCTTTGAAACCTGTGGCTCCATTGGAACCCATGGCTCACTTGGACCCCGTGGCATATTTGTGCTCTCTGTGATATGGCCATTTTCTTGTCCAGAGAGGGATTTACAGCTCAAGCCAAACTACTCAGCATAAGAAACCCATCACTTCATTTTTGCTATGTGCTTCTTTGAAGGAATCTAGCCCAGGAAACCACTTGACCTGTGAAAAAAATCCCAAACAGTCGTCAAATACACATTGATGTCTTTTCTTTGCTGAGTCCCATACAGCCGTGGAGATGTGAGATTTTGGGTCCTGGACCATGAAACATTGCTGCACCCCTGCTCATCAGGTGCCCTGCAGAGTCCAGGACCATCCTATGAATGCTGCATCCAGAGCCAAACCTCACCATGGACAACCACAGAGAAACCTTCCTGAATCTGGACTCATAAGAAAGTTCAAGATTTAGGGTCTGCATATGACAGTCCTTCTTGTCAGGGACCCTTTGGTTTTTGTTTTGGTTTGAAGCAGTCTCCATTTTCCAGGACAGTTTAGACAGTGCAGCAGCTAATCTCAGCCCAGAATTATCTGGCTATTTTCAGATAACAGAACTGATGCATCTGCAATGACTTGCAAGATGCCCTTAACCCAAGGGCTCTTACAGCCCTTGTATGCCTTGAAAGAGCTCTGTGTAAGGGCTGAAGCCATTTAATGGCAATTAAGTATGTGCCATTGGGCTACAGCACAGGAGTCTAGACCTGCAGAAGGAGATGAGGATCATGTCTGTTTGCAACCTCACACCCAAACTTGCCCATTTCTTCTGAGCAGTGGGACTGGTGGTGGTGGACTCAGTCTGGGGACCTGACATGACTTTCAGGAAGCACTAACAGAACTCTGTGGCAAATACCCTGCCTCTGGTGGCCCAGAAAGTGTCACTGTCCAGACAGTGGTATGAAGTTCCTCCTTCTCACCAACTTACAGACCATAAATAATCAGGTGCCTGCCTAAGGCTGGAATTGGTTTGGATGCAGATTTAACTGTACATTTTCTGGAACCTTCCTGTCTCTTCGGTCCCATCCATAGTAACTTTCAGACTAACAGCCCATTCTGGGACTGGAATGGGCTCCTTTTCCACAGAGCACCAAAAGGTTTCAAAAGGACAAAAAACCCCCAAACCTTAAAACTGAGTGAAGATCACTGAGCACAAATTCTGCTCTGGGAAAAAAAGAAATTGAATTGCAAATGAATCAAGGAAGAAATTAATAATTATGTAATTGTGAGATAAAGCATGGATTTGGACCAGAACTACTCCTTCACTTTGCTGATTGTACTTTGAACTTTGCACAGTATGATAAAAAGAGGATTAGGCACTGGACAGTTTTGCAGCAGACCTGATGACCTGGCTTCCAGGTGCAGTAAAATCATGTTTATTTATCGTGTGGACCCTGGAGCTGCAGTTCATGTTCTGTGCAGTTCTTGAGAGTTATAAAGGCTGTGTCTGTGGCATTTGAAAAACCAGTGTGAGCAGCAGATTGAGGGAGGGGATTCACTTGCTCTGTTCCACTTTTGTGAGACTCCAGTTGGAGTGGCTCCAGAAGAGGCTATGGAGATGCTTCAAGGGCTGGAGCTCCTCTCTTCTGGAGACAGGCTGGGAGAGCTGGGCATGTTCAGCCTGGAGAAAAGAAGGCTCCAGGGAGACATTAGAGCCTCTTCCAGTGTTCCAAGGAAGCTGGAGAGGGATTTTGGACAAAGGCCTGGAGGACAGGACAAGGGGGAATGGCTTCCCACTGCCAGAGGGCAGGATTAGATGGGATATTAGGAAGAAATCCTTGGCTGTGATGGTGGTGAGGCCCTGGCACAGGTTGCCCAGAGAAACTGTGATTGCCACATCCTTGGAAGTGTCCAAGGCCAGACTTGAGGGGGCTTCTATGATTCCATTAAAAGCGTGGCACCAGGTGTAAGCAGTAGTTCTTTCAGACCTGTGCAATGCATTACAGGTTAGACCTGCCGCTTTGCCAAGAGCTGCAGTTTTTTTTCCCACTGCAAAGTTCTTAGTGCCTACCCTGGTGCCTGCTGCAGTGTCTCTACTTTTAGGAAGACATGCAATCCTATTTCAGCTTTAAAGGGATCCTGTTAGATTATTGCACTTTTTTTCCCCATAGGAATTATTGGTACCATCATGACAGTGTTTTAAAAAAGGACAAGGATTTGCTTTTCCATGCAAAGCTTTGTAACCAGGGTGACTTACCACCAAAACCAAAAAAAAATTCTACAAATGTGATCTACTTATTTATCCTTAAGTGAAAGCAAACAGGAGGTACATGAAGGTCTTAAATGAGAGCATCCTAGTCCACTTCTCTGACAGGCCTTAGCTGAGAGGAGATGGAGAGAGCAGATATCAGGTGACTCCCAAAGATGCAAAAGATGTCTCAAAGTATGTCCAAGGCGATGCATTTATATCGCAGCAGAAGCTGAAGCTGAAGCTGAGCAGGGCATCTCCATTCTCATATCTTCCAGCCCTGGGTGGTGGATTTGAAATTAAGACCCAAAGTAGAATAAAATATACAAAACATTATGTAACCCATGAGCTGGGGAAGGCAAGGGATTTGGATGAATCTTTGGGTTTTCTTCAGCTCAGTCTTCCCCTTCACAAGCAATACCCAGGGTTCCAGAGGGACAGATGGAGAGGACACAGTTCTTCCCAAGCACACATCTGCTTTAGCAGGTGAGAGCTTGGTAGCCATCATCACTTTCCAGTATCTGCAGACAGACAGTGTTGGGCTTGGGTGGGATTTTATGTACCAGGTGATGTTTGTTTGCACAAAGATCTTGTTCTAATGCCAAAACACATTTGTGGGAGGTAGAGGTCAAAGCTGGGCATTAACTGGAAAAAGTCCCAAGTCATGGAAGTCTTAGAGAATGAAATAGAGCATTCTTATAAAATTCATGATGACACCGAGTTGAAAGAACTGAAAATTCTCTAGAATCCAAGATTAGAGTTGAGATTGAACCTGAGAAGTGGAGGAAAGGGTCCAAAATCAATAATAAAAAACTCAGTAAAGAGTAAAATCTTAATCTGTGAGTATCTATCATGGACACAATTAAAATGGAAAATCATTAGCTCAAGATAAAGCTATTGTGGACTGTAGAGACTGGACATAGGACCCTTTTTGCTGCCATTGCAAATTATCAGGTGTCATCAGGGGATATTAAAAAGAGTTTTTACTGTTTGGGGTAAAACAAAGCTATTATTGCAGAGATCAGTCTGACTCCAGAGAAAAGCAAGACAGCAAAGGGGTAGAGAGCTGATCCATAAAAATACTGTGAATGGAGTGAGATTCATCAGTCTTTTGGGAGGAAGGGGACATGGTGGCCTTTGGAGAAATTGGTGGTTGCTACAAGGGAGGTGCTTGGTGTCTTTTCAGGTTCCTGAGGAGAGAGAAAATAAACCACCTCTGCATCAGAGGAGCCTCCACACTGATAAATTCAACAACAAGCCCAGTGAAGGCTCCATCCCAGGATCAAAATGCATCTCTAAATGAACCCTTCCTCTCCCAAAGTCCACCTAATCCAACTATTCTGTCTTTTCTTTCAGCACAGTGCTGTACAGTTGCCTTCATCACACTCTTCTTCACTCGTTTTTGGCTGGTCAGTGCCCTCTATGCTGCATGGTGGTTAATAGACAGGGAGAAACCCAGCAAGGGTGGGCGGCGGATCCACGTCCTCCGTAACTGCATCGTTTGGAGGTACATGAGGGACTATTTCCCCATCACGGTAAGTGCCACCGGTTCTTTGGCTCTTCAGTGTTTCAGGAACCAGCTTTGCCCCCAGTCTGGGGCCAGCAGTCATGGCATGGGGTACTGGAGCTTGGCATTGAAGATAATCTCCCCAGCTCCCAAATTACTCAAAGACACAGTAAAAAAACGGGGATTACCATTTTTTCAAACCACATCCTTCAGTCATCAGGCTTTTCTGCACCTATTTAACCTTGCTGCATTCCAGATCATTTCCATGGAGGAATCTCACCTTTGTTTTCCATGTTGATATTGCAACATTCTTGTCCTTCAGGTTGCTCAGAATTTACACAGTGGGCATAGGGTCAAGTTTTAACCAAAATCCAAGAGATCCTGGGTGCCCTGCAATGTCAGTATCCCATTCTGCTGGAGGGGGGGATGGATGGGTAAAGCTGGGGGTGCACTGGGCAGTCTCACAGAGCTGCTGCTCTCTTGAGAGAAACTTCTGTGACATTCCCTGATTTTCTTAATGTATATGACTGGCCTTTGCCCTTACTCTTTTTCTGGTATCCCCTTGGCATGGTATGGATTGGTGCAGCAGCAGCAGCAGCAGCAAGTCCTGCCTCAGAGCCATCACAAATTGGTACAAATCTGAGCAATGCAGCAGAAGAGCTCATGCGTTGTGCAAGGAAGAGAGCTTCAAGGATAGACCAGGCAATGTGAATTTCTAGGATAATTCCTTTAAGAATACATTGGCCATTGAGAGAACTCAGATGGGATGCACCCAGCTGGTCAGAGATAACCTGGAGTCAGAAGCTGGGTACTGCAGTCTAGGATAATGAACTTGGGAGCCCAAAAAGCCAAAGGACCCACCAGCCCAAAGGAAAAAAAATAAGAACCCAGCCTAAGAGCCCATCCTGCATGGAGTAGGGCCTGGAATAAGGATTAGGGGGAGCCAGAGCAAAGTGAGGATCAGAGATGACATGCCCATCAGCTTTGCTGCTCAAACAGAAATAACCCTCTTCTCTGCTCTCATAAGATCACACCTGGAATACTGTGCATAGTTGTGGTGCCCCCAACATAAGAAGGTTAAGTGGCACTTCTGGGGCAAGTCAATAAGGGGACTGGAGCACCTGCCATATGGAGACAGCTGAGAAAGTTAGGGCTGTTCATCCTGGAGGTTATGTGCACACCACACAGGACCTTCCAGTATTTGAAGGGGCCTTAAGATGGAGATACACTGTTCATCAGGAACTATAGTCATGGAACAAGGGGGAATGGTTCAAACTGTTAAGAGAGTAGATTTAGATGGGATGTTGAGAAGAAATTCTTGGCTGTGAGGGTGATGAGGGTACACGTTGTCCACAGAAGCTGTGGCTGCCCCTTCCCTGGAAGTATTCAAGGCCAAGTTGGATGGAGCAGCCTGGTCTAATGGAAGGTGTCCATTCCCATGGCAGGGAGTGGAATTTTAAGGTCCCGTTGATACTGAAATCAGCAAGAAAATAAACTTTCTGACACAATTTGAAGTGTTAGAAAGCAGGCACTTTATCGGTGCAGGACATATTGCAAGGATGTTTCCTTTAATCTAATGTGTGTGGTGAGGCTTTACAACACTATAATCATATATATTCATTAAAGTGTGTCTCCTAGCTAATACATAAACATCACTTTTCCTAGAATTAATTTGCATGCATCTGCCTCCTACTGGAAATCATTTTATGATCCTGGGGGGTCCTCTAAAGGGATCTCTGGTGGTCCTATATAGTGAATATTTCAATTTTAGGGTGATCTTTCCTTGAACTTTTTCTTTGGACATGTGCTGTTACTTCTTGTTACCTAACTTGCAAAAAACCCACTATAGCCCTCTTTATCAGTTCCTCCACTGGTAAGCTACATTTATCATCCAGTGTGCATATCTTTACATCCTTTTATCTTTCTGTGCTAGTTAGTCTTTAAGCTCTATTCAACAACTTCAGGGGAGCTGAAAATTTCTATTCTGTATGTCATTTATCACATTCCAACCCAAACCATACAATAATCAATGATTTATGTGACTGCAAGAATTATATGAGGTATTCTGTAAATTATTTGTGGCTGTAAGCCACCACTTGTGAAGTGTTGGACCAACCTCTCTGCTGAAATTTAGCTGCCAGCTCAGCCCAACAATGACCCTTCTCTTGTCCTTTTCTAGGGAACACGGAACCCCACTCCTGAGTGCCTCACTGTGTCTGTCCTTTCTTGTAGGAGGACCACTAACACCAGTAGAGGGAGCATGGTATGGGATTTGACTGGAGTTCCCTGGGTGAGGGCCCAGAGGGCTCCATGGAACCTTTCTCCCCACTTCTCTGGGAGAAAACAGAGGAAGTTCCACAAAAGGACAGCAGAAAAATTTAAAAGATATATAATACAGAGAGCATTATAACCAAGCAATCACATAATACTATTTCTCAAAAATATTTCCTCAGTCATAGAATTATTGAATCATAAAATGTTTTGGGTTGGAAGAGACCTGAATGATCATACAGTTCTAACCCCCCTACCACAGGCAGTGACACCTTCAACTAGACCAGGTTGCTCCAAACCCTGACCAACTTGGTCTTGAAAACTTCCAGGGATGGAGCAGCCACAGGTTCTCCGGGCAACCTGTGCCAGGGCTTCAGCATCCTCACAGTCAAGAATTTCTGCCCAATATCCCATCCAATCCTGCTCTCTGGCAGTGGGAAGCCATTCCCTCATGTCCTGTCCCTCCAGGCCCTTGTCCAACATCTCTCTCCAGCTCTCTTTGAGCCTGTTTAGCAGGGGACTAAAGCTACTAGCAGGGGCTCTAAGGTCTCACCTTTTCTTCCTCAGGCTGAGCAACTCCACTTGTCCAAAGTCCCAGCACAAGGGACACAAGGAAGTGAGATCTGGGGACACAGACTGGGTTGGTGTCCAGGACTCTGGGCTGTATTCATGTGTAGATGGAGTTTGTTAAGCCCTGGAGAATTAGGCATTCTGGGAAGATTAAGTATGGTTCCTAATCCTACCAGATTCCAGCAGCAAATTTAGCATGATCAAGTGTTTGGAAGCAGCAAGAGCTGCCTGCTGTTTTATTTTAGGAAACAGCTTTAAACATTGCTGTTAAGGGATCTCTGTGCATGTTTGCTGTCTTGGAAGCAAAGAGAGGTTGGGATGAGCATCTGTTTTCTGGGCAGTGTGAATTTGCAGTGTGGTTCTGTACATGGAGCATGCCAGCATTGAGCCAGGCCACCACAGTGTGTGCAAGGTGCACCTTCTGCTGATACCACCCTTGCACAAGTACCACTTTGCTGTTGGATTCATCCCTCTTGGAACCGACTGCATTTTAATTAATGATTTGAGAATTAGACCCAAATGAGCTTGAGTGTTTTTAAAAGGGGATGATAAAAACTGCAGTGAGAAACCAAGTCAGGGTACAATGCATTGCCCAGGGAAGTTATTTCTGCTTGATTTCCCTAAATTTTAAACATATTCTATTTTTTGTTGTTGTTGTTTTGGTTGTTTGTTTGTTTTGTTGGTTTGGTTTGTGTTTCTTTGTTTTTAAATATGTCCTCATTATAGCCCTTCAATTGGCCTGGAATTGTTTCAAAATTGTGTAGGTGTGGCACTTGGAAACATGGATTAGTGGTGGCCTTGGCAGTGCTGGGGTAGTGGTTGAACTTGATGGTCTCAGAGGGCTTTTATGACATAAATGAATCTATGATTCTTCAATTCCAATACATGGCTGACCTCAGCTGCATTATAATGTTGTGGGAAATATGCCAAAAGGGTTAAAATTCATCTGTTTGAGCTAGAGTATGTCTGAACAGATAACCTGTGATGCCTGCTGTGTTGATTTTGCCTACAGAGTTATTTTGGATACTGTGGACTGCTCTGTTTATGCTATGTTCATAAAGCAGTCAGTAATCTATCTGCTGCTGCCCAAACCCTATGTCTATTTTCATAATCCCTTCCTCATCATTTATCAGTGCATCTTTACAATGAAGGATACACCCAGCCTTACAGTAAAAATAAATTCTGTCCCCCATGCCAATGGACATTGCAGCTTTTTCTCCCCAGCCCCATCCCATTCTGTCACCATCCTCCCTCATGCAGCCATAGTGCTTTGGTAGCCTCAGATGAGGAAGATGAAATGGGGACAGTGTAAGCATAAGCTTGACAATATCTATCTTTACCACAGTCCTCAAACAGAAGTCACCATCTTTCTTGACTGAAAATTGGGGCTGGATGTTTGGCTTAGGCAAGACAGCTCACCTCTGGATCACACATACTTGGGTTATGAGTCTGTTCTAGCAAATTAAGATCTCAGATAATCTTGGGGACTGTTGTGCTTTTTTAGTTTTCTCAGTGAACTTCCCTGTTGTTATCAGGGAGAAGCTGGAAGGGGGAGAGGGCGGCCTCTTGGGCGAATAGCTGGCGATCAAGGCACAAAAGGAAGTCACCTGGCATTCCACTGGAGTTGTTGTGGAGTTGGGAGATTTTGGCTGGAAAAGTGGGCTTTTCTGTTGAGGGTTTTTCGGGAGCTGCAGAGTGATGCCACCACGAGTTGTGAACTCAGACCCCAGATTTGGTAGAGGTGGATCTTACCTTCCTGTCCTCCCTCCTGTGAGGGGATTGAGGAGAGCGGTCGCACGGTGCTGTGGGAGTTTGTGTACTCGGCTCCAGGACTTTGCTACGCTGCAATTCGCCCTTCCTTTAGTCTCCCATCCAGACACTCTTGATTGGGTGACCTGCTTCTTTTCAGCTTGGGGCAATTTGTCCTTCAGATCTGGTTAGGTTTCTTGGATATCTTTGTTGGGCTTCTTCCCACAGAGAAACTGGCTGCATGTTCCATCCTGCAAGAGATGTTTTTGGGAGGGGTCCATGGACAGCTAGAGACATGAGGATTTGCTTAGTACAAAGTTGAAAGGAGGTTTAAGAGCAGATTACTGACCACAACATCCATGGAAATAGAGTTTGGAACCAGAGAAGGTCCCAAAAGAGAAGGAGAAAAGGATAGAAAAACAGGATAGAAAAGGGAAGGATAGAAAGGATAGGGAAGGATAGAAAAACAGTAGCAATTCAGTTTGGGAAACTTTAAATGAAGAAGCCAGGAGCTTGCCGATCAGCTCCTAACCTTTCCTCCTCCATCACATCCTCCTCTGCTCTCTGAGTGACTGTGGGGGTAATGCCATGCTGCTCCTTCTCTCCCACTCACGTTCATCAATCCTTAAGGATGCAATGATATGGCATATTAGTGTCCTCCCTGACTACATGCTTCCCGACATGGTATGCACCATGCAGCGCCCCTACTCATCTCGATTAATTCCTCACTTAACAACTTTTTAACCCCTTCAGACAATGCATCTCCAGGGGCTTCTGGAGCACCACCCTCCCAACTTTGGACTCTGGGAGAATTTTATTTGAATCATAGAATCACAGAATGATTTGGGTTGGAAGGGACCTTAAAGATCATCTAGTTTTAACCTCCTGCCATAGGTAGGGATGCCATTCACTTTATCAGGTTGCTCCAAGATTCATCCAACCTGGCCTTGAATATTTCCAGGGATGGAGCAATGCACAGCTTCTTTGGGCAGCTTGTGCCAGTGCTCACTACCCTTTCCTCAACCATTAGTGCATCAGCCTCAAACAAGGAATTGCCTGTTCTCTGTCTTCTCATGGTTTGGGACAGGACAATTCAGTCTGTGGGGAACAACTAGGAGAACCCAGTCTCAAGGGATGAACTAAACCAGCCTGGTTAAACCAGTTAAAACAGATCAAGTCACTCAGAAGCCCTAACTCCAATTATCTTAATTCCACTCCAAAATGAATTAAAACCAAACCAAATGTGAAATGAAGAGCACTTTAATCCCCCATCATTATCATCAATTTAATAATCTATTTTGGATATTAATGCCATTTAACTAATCCAGTTTAAAATTAATATGGATTAATTTGCTTGAAATCCTTCACTAGTACATGGGCTCTTATCAGAGCTCCTGGAAGTCTGCATATGCATTTCCCTAACACAGTTGACAGTGCATAGAGCAGATCCCACCATGTCTTTTGGGGAGCTGGGGAAACTGGGGCAGAGTTTCATCCATGTCTTGAATCCACATTTGAGTAGCCAGAATAAAGGGAGTTTTCTGTTATGGAGTAATCACTGCAAGCCCTGAAAAACTGTAGTTATCAAGCTATATTTCTTGATGATGAAGCATAAAATAGACCTCATCCTTCAAAATTTAAGTTCAGTAAGTTCTTCCCTGAAAGGGTTGTCCAGCCTTGGCACAGCCTGTCCAAGGCAGTGGTGGAGTCTCCATTCCTGGAAACCTTTAAAAGCCAAGTGGATATGGCAGCTAGGGACATGGATTAGTGGTGGCCTTGGCAGTGCTGGGGCAACATTTGGACTCCATGACCTTAGAGAACTTTTCCAACCTAAACAATTTGATTTGTTAGGAAGGCCAAGATCACCCCATATCTGGGATCCAGAAGGCTTCATAACACTTTTGAGAATTGATCCTTACTGCTGTCAGCAGCCAAGGCCTCAGCCAACATCCTGACCATGCCAAGGGGAATCTCCAGAAAGTCAACAAACCCATGGCTCAGCTTGGAGAGCACAACCCTGAGCTGCTAACAGCTGCTTTCAGATCACAGATCATATACATTAACTTGGCATTCCTCAAACAACTCTGAGATGAGAAACTGCTCTTATTTTGCCTGAAAAACCTTGGGTTTTCTCATGCTCATGCACACACCAGTTTGGTTGGACCCTTAAGTACTTTGACAATTATTAAATGTTCAGTTCACTCATAAAGACTGGAATTGCAAACACCATCCAGAGGGTGTGGAAAAGACAACTCATTTGAGGCAGGATGGAGGATAGTCCCACTCCTTGGCATGGCAAACCCAGTTCCATTAGGCAGTTTGGCTGGACAGCAGGAAGGGGAGGCTGTGCAGAGTCACATTATTAACTTCCCTGGAAGTTTGGGAATGGAGACTGACCTCTGCCAGGTGGAGAGGGAAGGAGTGAGACAGTGGGAACAATCCAGAAGGGAAGATGGAGTTTCGGTGTTGAAGAATTTCCAGAGGGAAAAGGGTAGTGTAGAGTCTAGACCTATGGTGTAAGGGACTTTGCCAAAGTTTCTCCTCTGCTACAGATTTCCTTCTCAGTCTTTGTACAAGCTCTCTGGTTTCTCTGTGAGTTTTGGCCAAATAATCCAGATGTGAGTTGATTCTGTGACAAAACAAGGACCTTCTTTCCCCAGGGCTACTGCAGGGGACAGCTCTTGCAGAAACATGACCCAGATCCACCAAATCTTGAGGTATTCAACTGCTACCCTCCAGCTGCCCATGGCTCAGAGCAGGGAGTCAAAAATCACAGATTTAAAGACTTGGTGACATTGGAAGAGAACTCTAGAGGTCAACATGCCCAACCCACTGCTCAAGCAGGGCCACCCAGGGCCAGTTGCCCAGGATCATGTCTTTCCACATAATTACTAAATGGTTTGGGTTCAAAGGAGCCTTAAAATTCATCCTTGTTGGAACAAGGACACCTTCCACTAGACCAAGCTACTCTAAGCCCCATTTAACCTGGCCATGAACAGGCCACAAACCTCTAGGAATGGGGAAGCCACAGGTTCTCTGGGCAACCTGTGCCAAGGTCTCACTATTCACATCATAAAAAAATTCTTCCTCATACCTAGTCTTAATCATCCTTCTCTTAGTTTAAAACCATTCTTCCTTGTCTTATCACTCCAAGTGCTATCCTTTGTTCTTTCCTTTCCTGTCCTCAGTCCTCTTTTATTGGGATGAGCACCAAGACAGCAGCTGGATATTTCTTAGGGAGTGTTTTTACAGATGTCTGGTGTCTTAGCACAAGCAAACTCTCCCATCAAGGCAATTTGACTGCTCAGTGGCTGCCTTCTTGTGCTGCCCTTCTCCCTTCTTGTCTCGCTGCACACACAGAGCCAGAAATGTAGCAGTTTCCAACATGCCTAAGCATCTTGCTTCCCTGCTTATAAATCACTTGGAGATGAAAGGTTGTTTGGAAGCTGAAAATGAATGCAGGAAACATTGATGCAAGCTGAGATTACTCAAAAAAAGAGCAAATGGTGGGAGGGACCTTGGGCACTTAGTGATTCAGCCATCTGCCTCTCTTCCTGCCTAGAGACCTCTGCACCTGGGCAGCAGTAGGACTTTTGTTTGTCCATTCCCCTCATTAGGAGCAGGTGCGTGAATGGGCACATGTACAGTCAACAGTGCCTTTGGACAGGTGGAAAATGAGCCATGATGGAAGAAAGTAAAATACAGTCTCATGATTAACCTGAAGTTCTAGCTGCTTCTAGGAAAACACAAGCACCATTAACTGCACCCTGAGTGCAGATGGAATCAGGATACTTGGAGGGGTGCCACTGAAATGCATAGGGCTTTGGTTGTTCTTGAGGACAAATGCCTTTAGGTTGTCTGGAAAGGCATGATGGCTCTGTGATAAGAGAATCACAGAATTGTTCAGGTTGGAAAAGCCCTCTAAGATCATTGAGTCCAACTGTTCCCCAGCATTATCACAAACACCACTTAATCACGTCCCCAAGTGACGCATCTACATATTTTTGAACAATTTCAGGGATCGTGGTCCCACCACTTCCCTAGTCATCTTGTTTCAATGTCTGACCACCCTTCCAGTGAGGAAATTATGTGATGACTAACCTTGGAAAGGTTCATCCTTCCTGGCTGCTGTGAATGTCCTCGGCATCTAGAGAAATGGTGCAGAGATGTCAGCATTCAGTTTTGCTTGCTTCTGCTTGGGCTGTGCACATGCTGGCTGATGTTAGCATGGTAAGGTTTTCTTGGTGCCAGAGCTGGAGGGTGGGTTTGTCACACCAGCTCCTCTCCCCTGGGCAGTCCATAACAAGTGTAATGGAGTTCAAATCCCAGTTGTCCCTCATCTCCCTTTAACTACCCCCTCTTGTTCTATGGTACCCATTCTTCCATGTAGTATATCCCAGGCTTCAATATCACTTTCAGATCAGCTGAGGATTTTAACGAGCTGCATATTCAGCCCTCAAGGGCTGGCCGTGAGCTGCACTGTATCTGCAGTCCATGCTGCCCATCCCTAAAATATTGGACATGGGCGTTCTCCGTTCCCTCCTGCTAAAGTTGTAGCAGCCTTGGGCAGATATCCACTGCTCTTTGATGGACCTGGGCACCCAACACAGGCACAAACATCTCCAACCTGAAGGCTTTCCCCAGTGGGAAGAAAACCATCAGCTTCTCTGTTAGATGTCTGGGAATTAGATTTCAACTTAACATACGCGAAAACATCCTGGAATCACCTGGCACATATTTCAGGACAGGATAAACCTTTGATGCACACCAAGTTTTTGGGTGGGACACGTGCTTGTGCTGTGTAGTAGGTCTACCAGAGTGATTATGTACTCCTTCTGCTGTTCTGGTTGTGGGATCAACAGGTAATGTGTGGATGAAATCACCCTTTTTTTGCCTTTTCCCCCTAACTAGAAAATGTATTGGAGAACATTTTAAACAAAGTTGGTTCCCAACAGCACCTAGACCAGTTCAAGGCAACATAAGGAACTGTGCCATTAGAAAAGTCATTTTAGGCCAATGGCTAGGAGGAGATGGAAATATAGGCAATGAAATACATCTCAGTGAAAATGAGGGAGTCGTTCCAGTTGACCTTTTCTAATAGAATGGCATGGTGGGTGCAAGACACTCCCCTCCAGGAATGCCTTATCTGCTCTCCATAATCAGTGTTCCACCCCACTGAGGTTACAGCACTAACTCTGGCCCCATTTTGGCTTCATCCCTGTGTATAGTTGCTGAAGACAGCAGAGCTGGACCCTCGGCAGAACTACCTGGTGGGATTTCATCCCCATGGAGTCCTGGCAGCTGGAGCCTTTCTCAATTTCTGCACAGAGGCATCTGGCTTTTCCACACTTTTCCCAGGCATCACCCCTCACCTGATGATGCTTTCCCTGTGGTTTCGCATCCCATTCTTCAGGGACTATGCCATGAGTGGAGGTAAGGGGCTTCTAGCAAGCAGTGGTATGTGTGGGTGCTTTTTTGAGGAACATGGAGATGCATGGGGAAGAGGAGTCAAGGGTCTGTTTTCCCTCATCTGGGGCAAATTGGATCCCATTCATGGACACAGCTATTTGAGATGGCAACCCAAAACCTCTGAAGTTAAAAATTGCCCTCCTTGCTGTTGTTCAACTCCATAAATGGTCTCTGTGCTCAGGGCATTACTGTGCCAGGTGCTGTGTAACAGCAAAATGCAGAGCAAATTGTGAACAGAAATGCTGAGAGTTGCAGGCCAGGATGCTCCTGTATTTCTTTCCATAAAAATTATATCCAGGCTTGAAATTGTGAGGAAAAATCCTCTTTTTCTGAAGCATCTGCTGCTTCCAGGGAAGCAACATCCAGGGACAGAGGATGAAAATAGCTGCTCATGCTGCTGCAATGGAATGTGGCAGGGGGAAAAGATGTAGTGAAAACAAATAGGAAAAAGGACAGATAAAAATTAAACGGAGAGAGGCAAAAGGGAGTTTTGAGAGATTTTTTGGACATGAGTAGGATGACCTCTATCTCTCAGCACTGGGCTTGGCAATGGACACTTCTCCAGCTGAACGTGGGTAGAGTTCAATAGGTTCAACACAGGCATCCAGTTCCATCTGACGTACCCCAGAGCATCCACTACCTTGTTTTCCACATAAACTCTGGCTGCTGCTGCCAGAGTATTTACATGGAGAGTGAGAAATCCAAACAGTGAGATATATGAGAGACTTATAACCCAGGTGAAAGAAGGTTTAATCACTGTAATGTTGGAGTTGGGGGCATAACTAATTTTCAGATCAATTGAATCCATTTCACAATGAGGTTTTGATGTGCAAATTATTTCAGCCCCTGAAACAAGGACTTTTTTTTTTTTTAAATGGTCAAATCAATGTTGCTTTATCATTTCTGAATTAAAGATTTCTATCTTATTCAAGTAAACAACACCAAAGGACGAAATCCTTCATCAAATTCCACTTTCAATTAGCACCATCCACTGAAACAAATGTGTGTTTTGACTTAAAGCAAATGTTTCTCTGACTTCAGAATTATTCAGAATTGAACATGGTCTCACTTGAGAACAAATTGAAACATGTTTTTCCTAGGGCTAAGTGCAGCTAGTTCCCTGTTTATTTTATTTTCCTAATTTTTTCCTCACTCCTCACTTCTGAGCCAGACAGCAAATGGATAATTGTGTACTCACCCAGCAGAGCTGTGTGCAAATCTGGCACCTTTTAAGGGAGCTGGGCTGGGTTTTTCAACTCTGAAAATAAAGTGTTTAGCACCTCTCCAGAGACAGATTATGGGGAAAAAGTCCATAGCAGACCACAGACAGGTGAGTATTACAGGTGGGTTTTACTTTTAATTCCTCTCTGCTCTCCAGGCCTCGTCGCTTCTGACAAGGAGAGCGCATCCTACGTGCTGCAGAAGCCAGAGGGTGGGAACTTGCTGGCCATCATTGTTGGTGGGGCACAGGAGGCTCTGGATGCCCGTCCGGGATCCTTCACCTTGTTGCTGAAGAACAGGAAGGGATTTGTGCGCCTGGCCATCCAGCATGGGTGATGAAGGGGGTGGGGCCCAGGGGTGATGAGGGAGGGGTGCTCGGCTCTGTGGCTGGGTAATGGGGTGTTTCTGTTTTGGAAAGGAATTAAGGGGTTTTGGAATGGTGTCTTGGTTTGGAAAGACAGGTATCTACCAGGGAAACTGGAGTTTCCCTGGGAATGGAGAATGTAACCTCCACCTGCCAAATTATAATTTTGCAATCAAGGGCTTTCAGGCAAAG
>VWYO01006910.1:39743-58742 GCA_013400275.1 Rhadina sibilatrix | reverse complement strand
GAAGGTGTCAGGCCTCTCTCCCACAGATGAAAATAGAATACACATATTTGGCTCCACAACGCAGGACAAATGGGCTTTGCTAATCATGACACTCAATATTGGTTTTGACTCCCTGCAGTACTCCCCTGGTCCCTGCCTTTTCCTTTGGGGAGAACGATCTCTTTGATCAGGTGAAGAATCCCAAGGGCTCCTGGCTGCGGAGGATTCAGCATTGGCTCCAGCAAATCATGGGCATCTCCCTTCCCCTCTTCCATGCACGAGGCATTTTCCAGTACAGCTTTGGGCTGATACCCTACCGACGGCCCATCTGCACAGTGGGTGAGTCAATCCACAGAACTCTGACATGATGCCAGACACACTCAGGCTGGTCAAACTGGGGAAACAGGGACAGTCCCTGGGTTGTGTCATCCTCCTGCCAGGCTGAAGCATCATACCAGAGTGCACATGCAGTGGTGGGCTAGAAATAGGCTGCAATGCAGCATTGCAAACAGTTCATGTGTCTCACTGGTTTGGCAATCTGGTTTGATCTCATGACAGATCCCAGGCCACCTGGGCTGTGCTGGGAAAAGCCCCAGAGCAAATGTGGCCAACCCCATTACTCCTGTGAGACACAGACAACCCCAACACCACAACACAGTGACAAAAGGCACTGCAATAGGGTTGCATTAAACATCTCAAAAGGCATTTTTACAAACACAGAAGGTCAAGGGAGAGGATTCTGCCTTTCTGCCCCACTCAGCTGAGAGGATTCTACCCCTCTTGCAGTGCTGCCTCTAGCTCTAGGGCAAGAAGATCAGAAGGATGGGGAGCTGCTGGAGCGAGTCCACAGGAAACCATAGAGATGTTCCAAGGGCTTGGAGCATCTGGAAGACAGGCTGGGAGAGCTGCGGATGTTCAGCCTGGAGAAGAGAACACTCTGAGGAGACCTTAGAGTCTCTGCCAGTGCCTAAAGGCCTCCAAGAAAGGGGGAATTTGAAGGGCAATTCTGAAGGGAATTTGAAGGGGGTTTTGGACAAAGGTATGGAGTAACAGGATGGCAAGGTTAGATGGATATTGGGAAGAAACTCTTGGCTGTGAGGCCCTGGCACAGGTTGCCCAGAAAAAGCTGTGGTTGCCCCGCTTCTCTGGAAGTGTTCAAGGGCAGCTGGGATGGGGCTTAGAGCAACCTGGTCTAATGGAGACTGTCCCTTCCCATGGCAGGGGGGGTGGAATGAGATAATCTTTAAGGCCACTCCCAAGCCAAACTATTCTGTGATTCTCTGAACACTCAAGCAGTTTGCAGCTTTGCTCACTATCCTGTGCAGACACATCTGCAAATCCAAACCTATTTGCATGTGAGGAAGATGAACCATTTTGACCAGAGACCATGTCCATGGGAGACCAAATTTCAAAAAAATGTTTGGCTTTTAATAAGTTTTTCAACATCTCCATGCTTGGCCCACCAGTGTGGCTGATGTCCTGTGAATTAATTTAATTAAAAATGCTGCTTGGAATGGTTAGAACTTACACCATTGATTAAGTTTGACAACCAGCAATTACTTCTAATTGTATTACAACCTGTTTGGATTGTCTCAATGGTTTTATGAGCTGTGTGGTGTCACATAGGCTCTTCATTAATTGGATGAAGTATAGCCTTATAAGACATTGAAACCCTCTGTCACTTGACAGAAACAATTTGAGTAAGAGAACAGAGCAAGAGAGGTACCTCATGGATCTTCTGTCCCCTACCAGGTACCTGGTGCTGCTCCTGGGAGACGGAAAGGCTCTTCTAGAGATAGGAATAAAAATAACTAGATTTTCTGTTGAATAAAACAAGATTTTTTAAAGATAAGTAAGAACTTGGTTCCTAATAAACATCAGATATTTCACAGAATCTTTAATCTGAGCAAAGTGGAAGCACCTTCACTGCAAATCTATTTAAATAGTGCAGGGCTCCCCTGTTCCTCACTTTCCCCATTTGCAATGCAGATTCCCAGGGCCATGTGGAAACAACCTGGGAAACCCAACCCAAATATCCTGTCTTTGTATTGTGTTTATCTGAGAACATCTCAGATGTGAGAAGCAGCTCTTGGGACTGCACTGAGATACAGCACTTCTTACTTCAAAAGGCTACACAGAGGGTCTTTGACATTAACCAATGTTGCAGATGGGTGAACTGAGGCAAGGACCAGTGTGATTCTGGAGACCAAAAGCTTGGTCAGGATCTGAGCTATCATCCCTCCTTGGTTGTGCTATCTCCCAGGCTTCAAGAAATAACTGGTCATACCGTCCTGTCCATCCTGGAGAGGCTGACCTCAGCTCTGTGCTAGGGTGAGCAATGTGTTCAGAGATACCTGACACTGGCTCCTCCTAACACCTGTGCTTCTTTTCCAGTTGGGAAGCCAATTCCAGTGCAGAAGAAGTACAAACCCTCTGAGGAAGAAGTTGATCAAGTCCATCAAAAATACCTAAAAGAGTTGTCCGAGCTCTTTGAGAAGCACAAAGCTAAATATAATGTCCCAGAAGACAGCCACTTGGAATTTATATAGAGTGCCTCAAGCAAGCTGAAACCATGGAGATCAAGCTCCAAGTTTCCCCCTTCTCTGGAACTACCTTACAACTTCAACATAGTCACAGTTAACATATAGTCCATATAGTGTAGGGAAAAGAGCTTGATTTGCCCAGCATTTGCATGGGTATATAGCCAGGGTTTTTTTTCCCTCCATGTAGGACACATAAAAGATATAAGAGGAAAAAAAATCCCCTCTGTGGTCAGCATAATTGAAACTCCTCAGTACAAAACTAACACTTCCAGTCCGGCATGGATGTCAGTTTTTTCAGATATTTCCACGCAGATCTGAATTATTGAAATTATTTCCTTTCTATTATTTTCATTTGAAATGGGACAATGAGCCATAATTTGTGAGGAAGGCATAGGTTTTTTTTTAAATATAATTCATCTACATCTAGATCAACAAATGAACATTGTTTGTTTGGTGCTCTTCATGTTTTTAATTGCACTGGGCTCTTTTCTCACCACCGTTTATCTGAAGCACAGTTTATCAGAAAGATCATATGCCCAGCATGATGCCAAGCACCCTCAGCAGCACAATGNCAAATGAACATTGTTTGTTTGGTGTTCTTCATGTTTTTAATTGCTCTGGGCTCTTTTCTCACCACCTGAAGCACCATAGCCCACTGGCACAAAAGAAAATAAATAAATTCCATTAGAAATATGTATTGGAACTATAGAATATTTCTAATTATTATAAAGAAGCCAGGACCTGAGCCAGCAGTCACACTCACACCACCTGAGCTGGGACTGAGGCCCCTTGGCAGCTCCACATTCCACACTCACACAATCAGACTGCGCTTCCTTACTGGCTCAACCCCTGGTTTCCCAGAGCACAGTCTCAGACATCCGGATCCTTCAAATAACTTAATAATGCAAGAAAAAAATAACAGCCTGGGGTGGGAGCCTCTAGAATTGAAAAAGAAATATCCAAAAAAAGAACCCCTCAGCTTATGTGCTCTTATTATCTGAGTGTGTGGGAAGTCTGGGCTCTTCTCCCTGAGTCCTTGGCTCCTGCTGTGTCTTAGCACAGCTATTCACCTGGCTGTGCCACAGGTCCTTGTGTCCTTTTGTTGTGCAAAGGGTTGGCACAAAGGCAGTTGCCTCTTGCCTCTGGCTCTTGCAACCAGAGCTCCATCTGCAGCTGGCCCTACAGTTTTCCCTGAGCTGCCTGCTGCCTGCTCTGAACATGTTTAATAATTAGTTTAGAAATAAAGATTAGAAATAAATTTATAATGTCTATGGACTCATCCAAAGGGTTCACCATACCTGGGCTCTAGGAGTCCTGCTTCCAATTTCATTAAATTAATCCCAGACATCCCTGCATAGGAACATGACCAGTCACCAGCTATGGTAACAAGTTCACTGTGCATTTTGTTTTACAAATGAGACCATTTTCTTAGGAAAGAGGAGCATGGCTAGGATATGGGGGAAGGGAAAAGTGATTTGGGACAGAAATATTCATTGGGGTTTTGGGGAGCCACATTTGGCAAGTGATCAAGGCTTTAAACAGCTGCTTCTTTTTGATATCCAGAACTTCATTAAACTTTCCATTTAATGAGATTTTGCAGAGTGCAAGTTTCAGGTGGCAGGTAGCCATCTACTCAGTTCACCCTTACAGAGCCCTGATACTTTCATCTTCTTCTTTCTCCCTCCCTTCATTTCTTTCTCTTCCTCTCATCCTACTCCCCACTTGTGAGGAGCCACCAAAAATCCTTCAGATCACATGCACTTCATTTTTGTTCCTGAAACTGCAAGAAGGGCATTTAACAAGAAAAATTTGTTAAAAAAAATGAAAACTCTGTCTCAACTGACAATACCAAGCCATCACTGGGGTTTGTTTCCTTTTCTTGCCTCCTGTCCTGATGAAGGCTGCAAGGATTCCACCGGATTCTTAATCTGAATAACCCCCTGCAAATCCCTCCCATTCCTAGAAAACAAGCAGCAGCAAGGACGAATTTAATGGAGCCCTGCTCAACATTCTAAACACTCCCGTAATCCCACATTTAATCCAGTCCAATAAAACAGGTCACATGCTAATGATTTCTTGCTTGCTTTCTAGTTTTGTTGTTGTTGTTGTTGTTGTTGTTGTTGTTGTTGTGGTTGTTCTGAGTTAAGGCAGAGGTGCCCAAGCAGGAGGAAAATTTTCTGCACCAGAAACAATAACAAAAAAATGTATCTCTCACCCTTTTCTCTTGGAATTCATCACCATCCAAGCTTTACCCTAGCTCCAGGTTTTTTTCTCTATTCTTTCTTCTGCCTTTCCTTTTACGTGGCCATCCATCCACAGATCTCAGGAATGTTGCCATGACCTTCTGGAAACATCCCAGTGGGGATCAGTGCCAGAGGGAAGCGATGGGGATGGCCCTGGAGTGACAGCATGGTGTGCTGTGGGGATGGGGGAGGTCTCCAGAGGTGAGGACTAGAAGCTGAGATCTTGATGCAAGGGGAAAGAAAGCAAAGGTGCTGTTGTTGGAGTGGAAATCAGCAGTGAAGGGAGGGAGAGGATTTGCAGAGATATGGTGATATTTTGGGGGTGTAGGAAATGGAGAGGGGCAGGATGCAAGGTCACAGACAAGGGTGGCAGATATTGGTACTGACAAGAGGGGTTTGGTTGGTAGGAGACTTCTACCCCATTGAGAAGCCATGTTAGAAGGTGTGCTCCCAATTGTCCACAGAGGCCTTGGTCTTACTCTTTCAGAGCTGTCGCAGTGATGCCCCTGCCAGAGACACACCTACTTGAGAGATGGGGTGGCACATCACCTTCCTGGCTTGTGATACCATTCTGAAAGACAGAAAAGGCAGAAAATGGCTGGTCAGGGAAAAATCTCAGGGAGGCATGGGAAGGAGGATGCTGGATCTGTCTGAAAGTTGTTGGGGTGGTCAGAAAGATCCAAAGCTGGAGAGGAGGAGTCAGAGTGTTGGCTGTACATAATTGGCTTCCTTCAAGGTCAGTTTTATCTCACAGACTGGAAAATACCCTTGATCCCTCAGGGACCTATATAACCCTGGAGGAAGAGGTCAGTGCTTGGGCTTGTGTTAAATATAACAATAAGAACAATAATTCATAGGCATCCTTGAAGCCAGAGATCTATTCAGGGAGCTCAGCACAATGAGAGGTCCCATCTCAAGAGGCCAGAGCTGTCTCTGAGCAAAACACTGTAAGTCAAGAAGCCTTTGTGCTATTTCAGCCTCACACACAGCTGTCTGGAGATTTAAAACTCTTCTGATGCTACACAAGACAGAAGAATCCTAAAAAGAAAAGTGCTCAGACCAACCAAACCAAACAATGTTTCAATTTGACTCTTCAACGTGAAACTGCCTCAATTGGAGGCACCTCCAAGGCACCCTCAACTGAGGTACCTCCAAGCTGTCACCTCAAAAAACGACCACTTAAAGCTAAAACACTCTGTGTTTCCTTCTAGCATGCCCACTCCCTACTTACTCAGCTGGTTTTGATCTAAGAAACAAGCCCAAGGAGAAGAGATATATCCAATTCTCTTTCTTGCAGAAATTTCAAATTTCACCCTTTTTGCAACTTCCATGAAAATTCTGAATTGGAAAACACAGTACGAAATAAAGTGTGGTGATTTGATATTCCCCTCTTGCTTGTCTCTTCCTCCCATCTCTTCCCTCCTGATCTCTCCTGTGTTTCTGTTGCAAGAGGCTCTAATCTGGATTTGCCTTACTTAGCAGGTTCAGATCAGGAGGCTCAGAAGAAAACCTCTGATGACTGATGAATAAAAAATATGGACTAATTCTCCAAGAGGAGGAAAGCCAAGTAAAAAAATGCTCTTTTTGCCCTTCTGCAGCTCTAGTGCTGCAAAGTTGTTTTACTGCCTTGAGGATGGTATTACGAGACTGCCTGCTGTTGCAAAGAAAATTAAAAGGTTTTCTGCTGTTGCAGAAAAATGTGTGGTTTCCTGCTCAGGGAAAGATTTGTTGCCTTTAGTTCAATAAAGTCCTAAAATGTGGTTTGCTAAACATCCCTCCCTTATGGCATACCTTTCAAGAAAGAAAATAAAATTGTAAGTGCATCTGAAACCCATCACTTTGCATTAAAAGAAGCAAACAAAGAAACAAAAAACCAAATTCAAAATAAGAAATGACATTTTTTTGTTTCCTTTTCAATTTAAACATTTGGAACAACATTTAAAACATTTAGAAAGCACAGGTCTCCTCAAGAATATTGACACTTATTTTTTTGGATAATGTGTTAGTTCTGTTTGACTTGTACCCAATGAACTCTTTTCTGCATCTCATCTCCCATCACGTGAGCTCACCTCAACACAACACTTCTTGGGGGAAACATATGATACAGGATTCTGGCAAACCACCTTGTTCAGGTTATAAAAACCCATCAGTGAAAAAATAATCTACAATGACCAACAAGAGAGGAGGGTATATATTGGATTTAGGGAATTATTTGATATGATTCATCCATTTTTCAAGCTTGTGCTTGGTTTTACTCCTACCCATGCCCTGACCCCTGCTCCCTTGGAGATGTTAAGCCATTAACTTTGGCAACCTGCTGAGCCACCATGTCTCTGGGGCACAGTGGGGTTTGTGTGTTTCAGGCAACATGTGGCCCTCAAAACAGAGAATGCATTTATCAGGAGGGAAAGCACCTGAAAAATAAGGTAGTTGTGAGCCAGCATCTTGCATGTCAGGATACAAAATAATTCCTGTGAGCTAAAGGGATCCATATTTTATTAGTTTATAAGAAGCCAACAAAATACAGCCAAAACACGATTTTAATGAGCAATTCAAGACACGCAGGGAATTACATACAGAAAGCACTACAGGAAGGATTTGAAATCACTTGGGTTTATGAAATGCTTGCAGAAAACTATGCATGCACAGAATATCATGCATTCATAGAAAATTGTGCATGCACAGAAGAAAAATAATGCAAAGAAAAAAAAATCATGCTTAATTCTTGGTAAAGAAAGTTTTCTGATCCCCTAGAATTGAAAGGGAACAAGTGCTAGCAAGCAGTGCTTTTATCTTCACCACTGCCAGCAAGGACAGAACTTTGTTGCTCATTGCAAACAAAACCTTCATGGACAAAGATGCATGTGGATGCTGAGAAACTCACCTCCATATCACAGAGTACTTTGAATGGGAGAGCAGTGTTGCATTGTCAAGAGCCAGTAAACAGGGCTGTGGGATCAGGATTTTCAGAATAATTTACAAAGTGTTTATCTTCCTCCTTCTGAGAGGGAGATCCTCTAAGCTACCATGTGGCAGGATCTCCTAGGAAGGCTAAGCACCTCATTTTCCTCATCAGCAACCCCAAAATCTAGAAATGCTTGCTTGCTAGAATCAGTGTGTCCCTCAGAGGAGGGAATGAGTTGGGTGCCAGATTTTTGACATTACCTACAAATCCCACAGTGTGCCTTGCTTCCAGGAACTGCCAAGTACTTTACAAGTAAATAGGATCCATAATCCCTGGAGAGGTAGAGCAGGAGCTCCTTTAACACCTCTGTTGATGCTGGGCTACTGTCAACCCAAGATCATGAACGTCACAAGGCCAGAGAGCAAGAATAAGCATGACCTGTGGCCCAGATTCCCAGATCATCTAGATCTGTGTGATTTGTGGCTGTTCAGAGGAAGACTGTAGCAAAATTGAGACCCAAATCCTCCTGAATCATAGAATAGCTCACTATCCTCATTGTAAAAACTTCTTTATATCTAATCTGAATCAACCCTCTTTTCTATGAATACTTAAACAAAGAGAGGGGGAAAAAAGAAGTATCAATCTAGGAAAAAACAGGCCAAACAAGTTGAAATTACAATTATTTTAAAGCAACCAAGCAGAATGGCTAAATTCTTATTTAAGAATTAGAAATAAAGAAGTGATGACCAGATTTTACAGGCATTTAGGCACAAAAATTATTCCTTTCCTTGGAAAGTGCAAATGACACAGAAAAAGTCCTCTCCACATTAGCCCCATGGCTCAGGAGTCCCTACAGCCCCACCTCCTCTTTCAGTGGCCATCTCTGTTAGTCTCTATTTCCCCTCTCCTTCCTTCTTAGCCTGCTACTCTATTTGGCCTCAGTTCCCTTGTAGAAACTCTTGCAATTGTGTTGTGTCAGACCTCCTTGTGTCTGGGATATCCCCACCCTTTGGCCAAAGACTGGGATGGAATGGATTTCACATCTCGCTGACAGCACGTGTGCCGCAGCACAGAGGTCAGTGCAGCCCTGGCACACCACACTGATGATGATAGGATGTGCTGCTGGTTCTCCCTTGCCAAACTTTAGGGCTGGCCATGGCTAAAGCAGCAGGAAAGATTAATCTTTATTGAAAGCTTTATTTGGGTAAGAAGGCTTTCTATCACTTCACTTCCATTTGTATTGACCAGTGCAGAGCATTGGGAGTGTTAGAAGCATTACAAACAATGAAACTCAGTAACAAGCAAAGCCATTGGACACTGGTGTCTGTAAGAAGGAAGAAATAGCCATCACTTCCTAGCAGGTCACTCTAAAACTGGCCTCACGAAAGATCTTCCAAAGCCTATTAGCTAAGGCACATCCTGTGGGAAATCCTCTTAGAGCAGTGGAGGTGACAATGTAGCTGATATTACTGTTCCCAGGACTGCAGTCATAGAGAAACAGGGCTGGGAAGGGGTATTAGGAGGTCAGCGGGGCCATGCCCTTTATCTCAAGGAAGGATCAAGTCCATCCATGTCATATGTCACCAGGCAGACATGGTGTTAATGCGCTCTTGAAGACTTTCTATGATAAAGATGCCACAACCTTCTCAGAGAATTTATACCTAACCCAAATTTTAACTCAAAATCTCAAGGATGTGCTTTGGCTCATCCCATTTTTTCCCCTATTCAGTATGGGAATGAAGAAAATAAATATTCCTCTCTCTGTCTGCCTTTATGTCATCACATATCATGTCTTCTCAATCCACAGTTTTTCAGGCTAAACTATGTTTATTTGATGAGTTGGATCCAGTAAAATCTCCCTAATAATCTCTGTCAGAATGGGTGTTTGAGTATACATGTATATTTTGATGATCATCTTAACTTCTGGAGTTGGACAGCACATGGTTATGAGGACTTCCATGAGTCTGAAGGTACTATAGCACAAAAGAGCTGATAGAAAATGATCTGTGAAAGGAGGATTTCCCTTCTTCCCATTTACACCCCAAAGCTGTTGATCTGTTTTTGGGTGTCCTCAAAACACTGGTTCATATTTGGCCAAGAAATTTCTCATGTTTGATTGCTGAAAAGATTTGCAACATCATCTAGTTGAAAATGTCCCTGCCCATGGAAGAAAGAGGAGTTGGAATAGATGATATTTCAAGGTCCCTTACAACCCAAACCATTCTCTGATTCTATGATAAACTTTTTTTAGAACGCTCCAGAAATGTGTGATGAGATAAAGAATCGTTGAAAGGCTCTGTAGAGAGTAAAGACAATCTCAGGTGACTAGATTAGTTTTTTGTCCTTCAGCCTGTAGATGGCACCAAGAAGTACCACTCTTATTCTGCATTTCCTGGCCTGTTCCTGCAGCCATGGAGTGCACAGGGAGCATCTGCAGAAATAGTCTTCTTGTAGTAACTGTGACTCCCTGGTGAATAAAGGGCAAGATTGAGTCTGTCTGGTGTCTACAGCCCACATGCATGTGTGGAACAACTCTACTGGGACCTGCAGGAGTTGTGAAATAAAACTGGCACCCTCTTCCTGCAGACTTTAAGTCTTAGTTTTTTGTAGTGTTATATTTGATTGTGATGCAGCCTCCTAAATTTAACACCATGGCAGACTCAGGCAGCTCTAGTCCATCACATGTAATCACATCACATATAATCTCTACATCAATTCCTGCAGTAGCAGGGCTGTAATAAATATTATAGAAACTATATGCTTTCCACATTTCAAGCTATTTTAACACAGTGGGCAGGCTCACGTTATTGCTCAGACTGGCTGACCCAGGAGAAATTAAGATTCATCCTCCTACAGTATGTCCACAAACCCTTTCTGCCCTGTAACACGCAAAGTACAGTGATGGTGGGTTACCTGCCCTCCTGAGGGAAGGAGAGGAATTTCTATTGCAAGATCCTTCTTCATCCACAATGGGGAGGTATTTTCAACCATGCATGGCTTCTAGAGATGTGCTTTGAAATTCAAGAGTCAGTGTGGAATATTTATTCATGCATGAGTCAAAGACCCAGAGAAAAAGGTGTTCTGGCACTGGAGCTCTGCCAAGCAGTGTCTTTTGGGTTTTTTTAGTAGCAAGAGGTGCTGGAGGGTGTCCAGAGAAGGACAATGGAGCTGGGGAAGGGACTGGAGCACAAGTCCTATGAGGAGTGTATGAAGGACCTGGGGGAGGCTCAGCCTAGAGAAAAGGAGGCTCGGGGGAGACCATCTCCCTCTCTGCAATGCCCTGAAAGGAGGGTGGAGCCAGGCAGAGGTTGGGCTCTTCTCCCATGGGACAAGTGACAGGACAAGAGAAAACAGTCTCAAGTTGTGGGGGTTTAGGTTGGATATCAGGGAAAATGTCTTCACCAAAACAGTGGTCAGACATTGGAACAGGTGGTGGAATCATCGTTCCTGAAACTGAAAGGTGTGTGGATGTGGCACTTGGGGACATGGTTTAGTATTGCCCTTGGCAGTGGTAGGGGAGTGGTTGGACTCAATAATCTTAGAAGGCTTTTCCAACCTAAAGGATTCTATGACTCTATGACTTTAGGACTCTAAGAAACCAGGCTGCAGAAAAAAACATTAGGAGAAAATCAGGTAGGTCCTGACGCTTTGCTCTAAGAGTTCTATGCTTTTCCTCTTTGCAGCTGCATTTCCAATTTTGTAATTGAGCATTTAACTTTTTTTCTGTGCTAAAATAACCCTCAATTTTAATTGGTGTGATGGCTAGGGAGCACACTTGCTCTAAAACAGCAAACTAAAGCATTGCAAACAAGCCCTAAAACTTTTCTCTGTCTATTTCTGTAGCATAGAGTTGCAGCTTTTTATAAACATAGGTACTTCAGGGCAAGAGCATTTTTGCCATTTGTGTCTCCCAGACTACTGACAGTGATGCTGTCCTGCATTCAGAAGAGAGAGTCCTGGGATAGGGTGAAAGGAGGCAAAATGATCTTTGCAAGGCATAATTAGCAAGCAGGGGTTTGATTGCAGCTGTTCTCAAAGGTCAGGGCTTCTAAATGAGCATCTACAGCAGATCTGGGGCCTCTTTGAATGTCCTGATAAATTCCAGATCATTATTACTGATTTGTGTTGCAAGAGCTTCTTATTCATGGTCCAAGAAGTATCACAGTAAGTTTTGATTTGGTATCACAATCCTGTCTTGTAGCTGGAAGTTGCAGCTTAGCCAAGGAGGAAAATCTGTGAAAATACAGGGGAAAGAAGGTTAAATCTCTGGTAGAAATGGTGAAATCAACTTCCAACATGCCTGGGGAGGAAGAATACTCTTGGGAAAGAGACTTGCTCAGTCTGAGACCCTCCTGAGTCCCCTTGTTTGGCTTCTCCAGCCCCTCATCAGCGGAAACCATTTGGTTCAAGACCTCAAAGGGCAGCTTGGACAGACTAATGTGGGCCTCTACACTACCCATAAAGCACAGGTAGGTGGGTGACAGGTGCTCCTAAGCCTGTGGGCAGACCCACATCTCACACAATGGAGAAAATGGTGCAGCAGATGGCCATGTATTTCTTCTCTTGCACTTTTCCCCAGCACAAAGCTCACATAAGTTCTGGTCCTGCAGACCGAGGAAGGGCCAGGGTAGCTCAGACTGGACGAAGTTTCAGCCTCAACATCTCAGAGCTGGGATCAAAGAATCATGGGATCATAGAACAGTTTGGGCTGGAAGAGACCTTAAATCTCATCCCTCTGCCATGGGCAGGGATACCTTCCACTAGACCAGGTTGCTCCAAGCCCCATCCAACCTGGCCTTGAACACTTGCAGCCATGGGATAGCCACAGCTTCTCTGGGCAACCTATGACAGGGCCTCACCATTCTCATCACCCAGAATTTCCCCCCAATATCCCATCTAATCCTATCCTCTGGCAGTGGGGAGCCCTGACCTGTCCTGTCACTCCAGACCCTTGGCCAAAGTCCCTCTCCAGCTCTCTTGTAGGTCCCCTTTAGTATTGGAAGGCTGCTGGAAGATCTCCCCTATCCCTGTGCTCTCATGCATATCCCCTTCCTCTTCTCCTTTGAGATTCACATGCTGGGGGTCATCCATGTGCAGTCTTCACCTCCTCTCCTTCCACTGAGGCAAAACCCTAGATGTAGACATGAACTTAATAAAAAACCAATGTCTGCTGCCTCCAAACTACACCTCCCAGTTTGCACTCCTAAGGAATTTCCTAACATCTTAAAAGGGCCACAAGCACCTTCCCATAGGAGGGATGCATCCTCCCTTTCTAAAAACCTACAGCTTTTCTACAGTGAAGGGAAGAGACAAGCAGCTGACAACATGGAGCAGAGACACACCAGCTTAAGGGAGACAGTCTCCTAAGAAACAACCCTCTTCTCATGGTGCAGATGTGCCCAAAATATCATGCCACAACCTTGAGAAACCAAGTCCTGTGCAGCAGTGGGGAACTTGTCTCTCTGCCATGTAACAAGGTCATCTCTTCCCACCAGACTACTTTGCAAGGCTGGGGTACATCTTTCCTTCTTCCCTGTTGGAAGTCATCTTGTGCTTTGTGCATGGCTGAAACCTGTAGGGAGGATTGCAGGAATCTGGGGCAAAGGGAGGATTTCCCAGCCTCTGCTTTTCTCTGTCCCTCTGCTGGAGGGGCCCCAAAGGGTTCAGGGAGGTTTGCTGCAATTGCTAAAATCCTTGGAAGCTGGAAAGCACAGGAGGGCTAATTCCATGGGGCAATTCTTGGATATGTCCTTGCAAACTGCAGGTGATTTGTTGGGTAAATTTCTACTTTTTAAAATCAATTTTTTCCTTATGATCTTGGGACTGATGAATCCTGCACAGGATTTGGGGCCATACCTGTCATGCCCAGGGTGGTGGAGAGCCCTTGAAAGGTCTGTTTGAAAGGTCAGGGGGGGAAGGACAACCTTGGCTAATAGCTTTAAAGCCTTGCTCATCGGCCCTTGCTGTGCCCAGGGGATGGAGGGTGTATGATGCTTTTGCTAGGAATTTGTCTGGCACAAAAGCTGGGATGGAGGCAGGGAGGTGCAGAGGAGCACTTGCTTTGGCTTCATCAGAAATGCATGGTCTGTGTGTTGCTGGTCACCTTTCCAAGATTTGTGCCTCAGTTTCCCCACCTGTGTTTGGAGACCAGTGCTGTCTCATGGCTGTCTGGTTGCAAACACAGAAAAAAACGCAGAGATTTGAGGATTTCTTGGGGAAGCCTTTAGGAAAATGCAATCTTCATAATAGGCAAGAGCTGAAAATGTTAATTTTTAAAGTAAGCAAGATGCTTCCTAAAAGTTCATGAAAGTCTCCCACCCTTCAATAATGGCTTTATTTTCCTATTAGGTTTAACCACTTTCCCATGTCTCATTCTCCCACACCCCTCTTAGCAAAGAAAACAAACCTATTTAAGAAAAATACTAAAATCATCTTTTTTGGTCTATGCCAATTCTTGTTTTATACAACCCTACAATTGGGTTAAAAGTGGAGCTGGTCAACTGTCTATTAGTAATTCTCCTCCTGTTATCTCTCCTGTCTGAAGTGGTGCTCGTTCAGCACAGGGACTAAAGTTCTTTGGACATACAGTTAATTTTTAGATGCTCTAATTTTAGACTGCAGCTAGGCAGCTCTACCATGACTTGCTGCCAATAGCCAAAGTCTTTGCTCTCTGACTTGCTTAAGTCTTCCTATCTGTCTGCTGGGGAAAAGTGAGGGTGGGACTTTAAAAAAAAAAAAAAATTAATGCCCTCTAGCACAAAGCTCACTGTGAAGTGTCTCTCTTGCAGTTTTGGCCTGAACTTTGCTTCCACTTGTGAAAAAATGAGGTGTAAGTGCAGCTTACAGAAGGGGAAAGAAATAGTTACATTTTGAAACCTCTGTAAATGTTAAATAATTTAAAAACTACATGAACAAAAAAGGCAAGTGCTATGAAAACAGCTGATGCCAGCTTTGGGCTTCAAAGTGGTTGTACCATTAACCAGTGAGTGGCAGAGGAAATACTCTTTGCTCCAATACTACAAAAATAGTGGCTGTGTACACTGAGCACAGAGGTTTGCAGTGTTGGTGCTCCTACCCCAGACAATACCTAATAGGTGGTGAGGCATCAGAAATGATACGGACCAGCATCCAACAGGTGGACAGAAGAAATGTGGCATTTCCTCCTGTGCTGGGCACCGCCAAGGCACCTCCAGTCCTGAGGGCAGTTCTGGGCCCCTTCCTCCAACAAAAACATTGAGGGGCTGGAGTGTGCCCAGAGAAGGGAAAGGAGCTGGGAAAGGGTCTGGAGCAGCAGGAGCGTCTGAGGGAGCTGGGGAGGCTCAGACTGGAGAAAAGGAGGCTTGGGGGGACCTTTTCACTCTCCTCAACTGGCTGACACGGGGGTAGAACCAGGTGGGGGTCAGACTCTCCTTTCCAGGGAACAAGTGACAGAACAATAGGAAGCAGCTTCAATTTGCCCCAGGTGTAGTTTAGGGTGGATATAAGAGAAAATTTCTTCCCTGAGAGAGTTGTCAGGCATTATAATAGGCTGCCCAGGGAAGAGGTGGAATCCCCATCTCTGGAAGTGTTTGAAAGGCATGTGGATGTGGCACATCCATGGTTTAGTGGAGGCTTTGGCAATGCTGGTTTAACCGTTGGACATGATGATCTTAAGACGGCTTTTTCATTCCAAATGATTCTGTGATTCCATACCCATTGGGGTCTTACCCTTTGCTTGTCGCTTTCTTGCATCAGTGGTCTGCTCATCAGTCAAATCTGCTTTTAACACAGTCTGGACAAATTCAGGCTTTGACCCATCAGCTAAATAAATGCTTGTTCTTCCTCAGTTTCTCTCCTGGGGACGTCCCAGGATGCAAAAGTCCCAAGGATGTGTTGGTAGGGGTTTTGGACAACCCGGTCTAGTGGGAGGTGTCCCTGCCCACCGCAGAGGGTTGGAACTGAATGATCTTTAAGGTCACTTCCAACCCAAACTATTCCGTGATTCTGTGGTTTTATGTGTCAAAGTACTCCTAAAATGGTCATAGCTGCAGAAATCCCTCTAGAGAACAGGGTTTGCAAAGCTCTGTCATGGAAACATCTCCTTCCCAAGGAAATTCTTTGAACAAAAAACCTGATAAATACCTGTGAAATAACAGCTGGGTTGACACCAACTGGAAAGATGTAAAGCACAAATTGGCTGAAAATCAAACCATGGCCTGGGGGCTTGGACAATTTTTTGGCCATGTGAGGTGGATCCTCCATACATCAACCAGTTTAATGATCATGATGGTGCTCAGATGTCTGCAGGTATCTCAGCATGGGCTCTGCTGAGGTCTCCTGGGGAGGGAGGCATTGCTCCCTGCTCATTCAGCTCTTTCCGGCTCTGGACATGGGAGCAGATGTCTCTGCACCCTGGCAAAACATAAGCCAATGTCACTGGACCATGTTGATGACCTGGCCCAGAATGACTTCATGTATCTGTAACACGTTGCCCTTTTATGCTCCCATTAGAAAGTGCATGATGGCTTTAAACTGAAAAAGAGCAGGTTTATAGTAGAGATTAAGAAGAAATTCCCATGAGGCTCTGGCACAGGTTGTCCAGAGAAGCTGTGGCTGTTCCATCCTTGGAGATGTTTAAAGCCTGATTGGATGGGGCTTGGAACAACACAGGAAGTTGCCCCTCTCCAAAGCAAGGGGTTTGGGACTAGAAGATCTTTAATGTCCCTTCCGAAGGAGTCCAGGGCACATGGAAAATCCCTCGTGCTGCCCTGGGGGGTCCGAGACCCCGACTGGGACCCCAGGAAAGCACTGCCTTTGACCTTAATCCATGGGAAAAACTTCCAACACTTAGAGATGAGTTGAAAGCAATGAAGGTTTGAAAGAAATAGTAGTTTAGTTTTTCACAGAGTGATAATTTGTAGTTTTGAGTTTTTAGTATGGAGAGAGATGAGAGCAAGATGGAGAATTTTGGGTGGTGTCTCATCTTCTGCTCCATTTTCTGCTGCAATGGTGGCACAGAGACATTTGTAGAATGGGTTTGACACAGAAGTTGCATGTTTAGAATAGGTGGTGATTATTGGCACAAAACTGTAAATATAGTCCATTTTAAGAGTTAATAGGACTAGAAACCTTTAAAAACCTTGGAATCTTTTGTCCAAGGCAGGGTTTTAACTGTGTTTCTTGGTGCGTTAAGCCAGGTTTCGGCGGCATGCTGAACTTGAGATAAGAAATAGAATAAACAGCTCTGAAGACTGAAGCTGCAAGTCTCGTTTATCTTCTTAACCCTGGTACTGGACTTTTGGAGGAAAAAGATCACCTCTAATCAGGGGCTCCTGAAAGGGGAGTTTCATTACCTTCTAACTAAACCATTGTGTGTTTTTATGATCCTATAATTCTGTGATCAGTGGCTGACATTTGTACAACAAAGAATGGGCCATGCACAATTTCTTAGTGGGTTCAGAGATACCCTGGTTGACACTTATTTTGGTGTGGCTGGTTCCTGCTCATATGGCAGGCACTTTTATGGTGACAGAGCATTGGAAGTACCAGTCTGGGCTGCTAAAATCATAACACCTACCTCAGAAGTATGGACAGAGAAGAGAATCCAGGCATTGATGTTAACCTGGGGTGACAGAACACTTCCACTCACCCACAAGAACAAACACAACTTGAAGGATCCTACCCAAATCTACAGCCAGAAGCAGGAGAGACCCAAGGGGAGCTTTGAAGCTCATGAATTCAAAACTAAGGAAAGGGGTGAAGGACTAAGCGTGAAATTCCAACAACCATCTAAATCTGCATTGTTTCTTCAAAAGGATAGAGCAGATTAGCTTCCCAGTAAGCTTGTGCCTTGGTTTCCCTCTCCATACCCTCAGGTTACACAGCTGGGTGATGTCTGGGGATGTGGAAACACACCTCTTCTCCCTTAGCTCAAGATTTAGTTCATCACTCAGGTGATGTATGAGCCAATGGCACACTTCTGTAAGTATTACCTAGGATGTGAAGTGTTCCCATTGAGACAGGAAAAATGATCAAAGACAGATGAATCCTCCATTTACTTTCTGCTACCTCAGTACAAAATGCTAAAAATACCCTCAGGAAGGTGAAGGATGGACCTTCAAAAAGGCAGAGGCCGATGTCCAGGAGCTTAGTTTTGTCAGGATTGATGTTTGTGAGAGCCTTCCAAGTGGCTCATGGAGACTCAGGTTGCATTTTGGTATGATTTTTCCTAGCCTCCTGTGCCTAAATTAACTGGCAAAGGAAAAGGACATGATGTTTTGTGGGAGGGAAAGCAGAGAACATCCTCAGTGACACAGGGTGCAAACAAAGTACAGATGCCACATTTATGGCAGGAAGAAAAATACCTACTGTAGGAGTAAGAAGGGGTCTTGTCACAGTTTTGCCTGCTTGGCAACCTGACAAAGTAAATCTTGCTGGTTGGCTGCTGACTAAGGTTCAAACTCCTTGTTAAATCCCAGCTCTTAGTTGGGTCTGGCTTGTCGTTCACTGATGATAAGATTTACATTGCTTCCTGTGAGGGAATGATTATGGTTCAGAGGAGGATATAGGGATGAAAGCAGACGTGATCTGGGAGGAGCTCTTTGGTGGGGCTTAATTTGGCAGAACAAACTTGGTGTTGCCAAGTCCTCCTGCTTAATGCCTTTTCCATAAGGATGGAAATGTGCATGCTCCTCATCCACAACGAGTAGTCTGCAGAGAGAGCAGAGATTTCCAATCTGAATTCATCCCACTGCAGGTATCAGAAGAGGTGGTGGAGCACGTCCAGAGAATGGCAGCAAAGCTGGGGAAGAGTCTGGAGCTCAGGTCATATGAGCAACAGCTGAGGGAGCTGCAGAGGCTTAGACTGGGGAAAAAGGAGGCTCGGGAGGGACCTTCTAATTTGTGCAACTGCCTGAGAAGAGGGTGGAGCGAGGTGGGAGTCAGGCTCTGCTCCTGGGAAACAAGGGACAGGATGAGAGAAAACAGCATTAAGTTGCCTCAGGGGAGGTTTAAATTGCAGATTAGGGAAAATTTCTTCATGGAAAGGTTGTCAAGCCCTGGCGCAGGGCAGCGTTGGAGTCGCCATCCCTGGAGGGATTTAACAGTTATGTAGAAGTGGCATTTGGAGACATGGGTTAGTAGTGGGCTTGGAAGTGCTGGGGGACTGGTTGGACTCGATCTTAGAAAGTTTTTCCAACCAAAACAGTTCTGTGATTCTACAAAATAAACACTGAGTTGGACCCGATTGTGGTATCTGAACATCGCCATCGTGTTCCCCCACCGCGACCGTAGCCGCTGCCGCCTGCGTCTGCCATCCTGCCACGATCCCCCCTGCCATGGTGACCCCACC
>VWYO01006910.1:0-31663 GCA_013400275.1 Rhadina sibilatrix | reverse complement strand
AAAAAAAAAAAAAAAAGTGCAGTCATCTGCCTCTATATATGCCGTGTATATATGCAGAGGAATGTCCTTGGATATCAACCCAGTATTGCAAAAACCAGACCAGATCTTGGACTAATGCCTAGGGTAGGATGATGCTCTGAGACCCTTGGTTGGGTAGGAGGGGTTGTGGTCTCCTCATCTTGACCTGCCCCCCTTTGGCCATAGTATGCCCAGGAGGTCTCCTCCTTGTATTTGGCAGAGCAGCAAGGAAGTCTGTCTCACCCCTCTCTCCTGAGGAAAGATGCCACTGTGGCTGGAACATTGAAAGGCGGTCCTATGCTGAAGTGTCTTTCCTAATGTTGTTTCATCAGTCAGAAGTTTGGGATGAGGAAGATGATTTTGCTTAGCTTTACCTTGGAGTTAGTCTTACACTGCATGTGAGGTTTATCAGAGACCTCAGTTCTGCTCTGGAGTGGGCAGCCTGGGAGCTCCTGTTTTGGGAGAACAGGATCATGACTGGCTGCAATGAGGTGTTTTCTCTTGACAGAGATGCCTGGGAGGTGGGGGTCTGGGCTTGCTCATATGAAACCCCTTTCAGAGCTCTCATGTGCTCTGGATATGCTGATGAGCTGTAGTAAGATGGGTCGTTTTCTCTTGTCCATACTTGTTTAGTCTTGCTAACTTAAATCTAAGCTTGTTGGCTGGTCTGGGACAGTGGGGTCTTGCGATTATATCACTTTAACCTACATGCAGCTGTGAGCGTGGAGGTTGAGGGCTGAGTTCAGTGCTGTGAGTAAATGCAGAACTAACATGAGAAATGTCATGGCAGGTTTACTGGGTCTGGAGAATCCCAGCTCCTTTCTAAAAAAGCTGATAAAAATTTTTATTTGCATGTCCCTGGTAACAATATTGTTGATCTCCAGTTGTAGATATGCTGTACTGCAGATAATATGGGATTGAGTAGCTTCCTGGGACAGGAGCAAACTGTTCTAGGGCTGTATATGGGGCAGGACAGCTATATGGTTACTCATTATTTTCTTAACAAATTGTTTACTCTAGAGTGAATATACTTGTGCTTGAGGCACCCAAGTAAACCCAAGACACAAAAGAACTTGTGTTGCTCAAGGGGTTTTACAGGTGCACCAGCGTGCTGTGTGGGCTTCTGCTCTTGCGTGGGAGGCTGAGTCCTCCTGAATATTCTAGTACTGGTCTGTTTATCTTACCTATCTTTGCTGTGCCTCCAATTTCAGCTTCTCTGCCAAGTATGTAGCTCAAAATGTTCATTTGCAGCTCATGCTTTGATGTATCTAATATGGTTTTCCTTGAAATAAGCTGTGTGAAGCAGTTTAATTCGTGGCCAAGAATTAACATGATAATTGTCTGGAAAAGGTGGTAGATGAAGCTTGGCTTTAACAAAGTTTCAGTGCATTTGTAACTATATGTAACACTTGTACTTCTCAGTTAATTTCTTTGTCCAACGTTTAATTAAGTCCTGTCAATTGGGTTTTTCTGGTTCCCCAGGTGTGAAGTCCTGTTTACTTCCATTCTTGGGATCTTTGATTCTACTTCTCTGCCTAGATGAATGTTTGTGTAATTTATCTGAAATAAACTGCTAGAAGAGCACCAGATGCTGAGTCCGTATTGCAGAAGTCAAATGCTTGCATTTACTGACTTCAGGATCTCTGTGGTAGCAACTCCTGCATTTGATGTTAAATGGGATTAAATGATAACAGTATGGTGAGCCCATCACCAGTTGCAGGATAGCTGGCTAATGTCCCTGAGCTTCTTTGGAAGGCTGCAGATGACTGACATCTCTGAGCAGCAGGGAGGTATCCTGGAGAAGTTGTTACTCTGTCCCTTGTGACAAGGAACATCCTTGAGAGCCATGCATGGCTTAATGCAGGGAGTATCCCATCAGTACCCCAGGGAATGGGCTGCAGTGTGAGCTGAGGTGCTCAGGATCTATCTGAGACCAGGAAAGCTGTCAGTAAAGTCTGTCTTGTGTAGATATGGTTTGCCAAGGCTGACCCCAACTGTCATGGAATGGCTTGGGTTAGAAAGGATCTTAATGATCATCTAGTTAAGGCTCCCCAGTCAAGCTTTCCAGTTCTGGGACTGGTACCCTGGAAAATGCTCCAGGGGCTGTGCTGTGTGGCCAGCACAGGACAAGCTACTGTCTTCAGCAGTAGAAGATGGAGGTTTGGGTTTCTTCAGGATCCAGGATACCTCCATGGGAAAAAGACTGATAGGAATGGATATGAATTACAGTTGTGTACTGGGCCCTTCTAAACTAGATTATTAGGATAATCTGTTTTCTGAAAGTTAGAAAAAATGCCTTGGGGTTTTTAATATGTGAAGGGTGCTTGGTGTGGGCCCACAGATGAGCCCTTAGGAGGAAGTATTTTCTCTAATGGACTGAACTCAAGTGTCAGTGTTGGGTTATTCTGTGGCTGAGTGCCAACCCTTCCTTCCCCCCGCCCCATTTCTGTTTACTTGTCAAAGCTCTCCTACTCGGTGTCACTAGTAACTGGCCTGGTTCTCCAGGGCATGGAGAATCTTTCCCAAAACGCCTCCTGGCTACCGAAGCTGAAAGGAGACAAGGCTTGCATGGGAGGCTGAATACGCAGCGTCAGGTCTGACATCATGGACAGGAAGCTCAGGACTGTCTGGAAAGGGTTGTCTTGGCACTAAAATCTGTAAATGTCTAGTTGATGAAATGGGTTAATGTGGGCTCTGCAGGCAAAGGTAGACATGATGAACTTACCAGGTTGACTGACCATTCCTACAGTCCCTTCCTTTGCTACTGGGCATCTTTCATTTCTTAACTGGGAATTAAATGTTAATATTCAGGCCATAGTAACTACTGACTTTTCTGGTGTGGAGAGTCTTGTTCTCTTAGAAGGATATATTTGCTTTCAGCAAATAACTAACCCAGGGCACTTGTACAAGGGCAGGTGCTTACAGCTCTCTGCCAAACCACTACCTTCCCTCTGTCTGCAGGAGCTGAATGTTAATTTTATGTGGTTTGGAAAACAAGCTGACAGGTTGACTTGTGCTACCCAATACTTGTCTATTTACAGGGCTGGCAATGCCTACAATTTATTCAAACATCTAAAAAATGCTGAAGTATAAATTCTGATCTAGAGGAATAAACAGTTGCTCTCTTTGGAAAGAAGATAGGGATTTAGCTAGTCCAAGGCTGGAGTGTTGGGTTTGTGAAGCTAAAGAGGTTTGGTGGTATAAATGCAGATGCTGGAACAAAAAAAAAATGATATGGGGCTGGGCTTTTATTGTGAATCACAAGTAATCTATAAGACTTCTGGCTTCTTTTGAGGATGTAGACATTTGTCCAGTGACAGCACTATTGCTAAACGCTTTCTTTAAACTTGTATCTGGTAATCCTCAGCCTACATCAAGTCTGTCCACATGCAATTTTGTAAGGTTTTTGGGATAGCAAGTTCCTGGAGCTGTGGCCCCTTGGCAAGAGCTGAGCAACCTGGTCTAGTGGCATGTATCCCTGCCCATGGAAGGGCATTGGATTGACATGAGCTATAAAAGTGTCTTTGAATACAAACCATTCCAAACCCAAAGATTTCTTTTACCCTTGAACAGGCAACTGGCTTTGTAAAAAATGGGGTGACATTTATCCCTCACCCCAAATTTGGGGATTTGCTGCTAGATTTTACAACATGGGATTTCTGAATCTCACTGCTTAGATACTCTAGTGTGGCAAATCAATGCATGATGACATATATTCTCCTGTCTTGCCTCAGAAACAGGAGAACTACTTGCTGGATTCATTCTTAATAGTGCACTATATTATCTTGTAAAGAACTGCCTCCAGCTCTAGCTGCTACTTCAACCTGGATTAGTGCTGTAGGTTTTAGTTTACTAGCAGTTGTAGTGGTATGATCTATCCCAGCCTAAAACTTGGTCTGCTTAGAGTAATTAATTCCCAAGGCACTGCTGGGATTGTCCATGTGACATGGACTAAGTAGAGGCAAGGGTCTGAACTGGGTGGTCTGGCTCTAAATTTAGACTGCAGGCTTTGGTGTGGCTTCCCCATGAACGTTGCTGGGGATGAGGCATTTCCTGGTAACCTGTGCCAGTGTTTCACCACTCTCCTGGTAAAAAACTTACTTCTTATCTAATCTAAATTGACCTTCATTGCTACGAAACAGTTGCTTTACGTGTTTAAAGGATGTGCCAGTGAGTATCTTTGTAGAAACTACTAGAAATCCTAGTGCCTGCTTATACCTAGAGAAGCTATTTTCAATCACTTTCATTTAACTGAGCGTGAACACTTGCTATGCTATTATCACTAGCAGGGTCATATCTTGTCAGCAAGAACTGAACCTATTCAATGTAGTAGCTTCTTTCACAGTCCTAATTACAGGCTGATCCTTAAATACAAAAGGAAATATGTAAACACACATGAATGTGATTTGTATTTTGGCCAGTTATTATGGTGCTTGTAAATAAAGTAATGAAGAAAAGTGAAGGAAAACTCACTTTCAAGTGCCTCTTTCTGGAGGTTGAGTGTATTGCCAAAAGCTGCAGTAGGTGGTTCTTACAGAAGGCAAGTGTTTTCAGTGTTTTACCCACTTTTGATTTTTTTCCCCACTTGACTACTTTAATCTTCTACAAGAATGGCTTTCAGCTCCTTCCTTCTTATTTAGTGCTTTAGGAATGCTGATAGTTTTCCTTACTTGTAGAGCTGTGGATCCTCAGGATTGTATGTTGAGGTGTTGCTCAACCAGCCCTTGGGCTGTGCTGCTGCATAAGGCTGGAGTACAGAGCTTTCCTTGAACAGCACTGGGAGTTGTGCAACAGGCTTTGTGAAGGGTGGATGAGAATAGCTCAGACCACAGCCTGGTGTCTGCTTGCAGTTTGAGGCAGCTGATCTTTATCTTACTGTGAGCTCATGAGGTTCCCTCTTACCAAACGCCAGTTCAAGGAACTGGCAGTTTGAGGTGAGGGTATGTGTTAGGAACATCTGTTAACATTCTCTGCATTTTTATGATCAAGTGAACAGAGGCTTGCTCAGGTGGGTACTGATGGTTACCCATTAATCCCCTCCAGTATTCTGAAAGAAGCTGGGTGTTGGCAGATGGCAATCCTTCCCCTTCCAGGATGCCCAAACTCCATGGAAAATATTAGCTTTTAGCAAGCCTTACTCTAAAAGCAAAGAGCAAATTTATCTGAAACCTCTTACTAAATAAGTTGGACTTGATGACCCTTCCTTCTTGTGATTCTATTTCAAAGGAAAAATATTGTCCCCTTTGCTCAGTGTAGAAATGTAACTTTATTTTTTTTTTCTTTTTCTTTAGGCACAGGATCGAACATTCTTTCTGCTCTGCAGGATTTGTTCTGGCTATTGAAATCCAAAGTAGAGAAACAACTCCAAATCATCTCTGTGCTGCAATGGGTTCTCACTTTCCTTATCATGGGTAATGCTTTCAGCCTAGAACAAAGGGGTTTTGGCTGTAATTCTGGAAGAATTTTAGTGCAAAAATGTTAACTTTTACGTAAGTGTTAATTACTAGATGTGTACTGCAGCAGCGTAGTTCCTGGGGTGCATGGATATTATAAACCAATTGCACTGATACTTTCAACTATAAATGATTTTCCTGGCTCTAGAACATCATAAGAGCTACAGAAAGACTAACTGATGTTTATAGCTCATGTCTGTGTTTACTGTGCAAATGAGGCTGAAACAACTGGAAATGTCTTACTTGGCTCACTCATGGGAATATCTGCAGAGTTTTCTTAGAAGCAGCTGGTAACTGATGCAAGTGATTGCAACAGGAATGCCTTCCTCTTGGCTTGGTGTCCTTCCAGGAGGTACCAGAGATGGGCAAGAAGTGTTTGTGTTAAACTAGTAAAGGAGTAAAGCCTGTTTATCCCTGGTTATTTGGATTATGTGAAACCTCAGGCTGCTCTGCTCCATTGAATTGTTAATAATTAAACTGAGGAATGACTGCTCTCAGCATCTGTCTCACTCTACCTTCCCAATTCAGTTTGTGCTAAAATGACAGTGTAATTTGTGGGTGGGATCTTTGGCACCCTGGTGGGATGGCTGATGTAGAGCTGGTGTAACCAGTGGAAGATGTGTGTTGCTGTGGGGAAAAAAACCCTTTGTGTGGACCACAAAGAAATCTTGGTGCTCGTCAGGTCTGATGAAACAGGTGCCCTTCCTGGAGACATAAGAGATGCTTGGAGGCACGATTAAGGAGAAATTGAGTTTTTCCAGAGCTCTAGAGGAAGCTGCCTCAGCCCTACATAAGGGGTTTTTAGCCAAATCCAGTTTGATTGAGGATTAATGACAGCAGACTGAGACTAAGATTTCAGCATAGAAGAATCAAAAGGCAAGGGGTGTAAATGGAGACCAAAACCTGATGCAACCTTGTTTTCTTCTCTCTTGCACCTCTCCAGGTATTGCTTGCACTTTAATCCTCATGTACATACTGTGCACAGATTGCTGGGCGATTGCTGCTCTATATTTAGCCTGGCTGGTATTTGACTGGAATACACCAAAGAAAGGTAAATATTGCAGAACAGATCCTTGTTGTTAAAGTGTCCCTGTCTCCATATTTGGACAAAGAAGCACTTCCTTGGAATGGATGGCTTCCCTTCTTAGTGGGACTTGGCTTGAATCACTAATCAAAAGCATTATTCAGTGAAGCATTTTAATGTCAGCCCTCATTGAGCATTGACTGCAGGTTTCATTGACGCTGAGGGTAATACAAAATGAACATTCCCTACTGTTATGCCATTGCTGGCTTTTGCTAACATATTTTTAAGGCATAGGTTCTTTCTGTAGTTCAGAAAGATCTAAAGATTCAAGACCTTTCTGTCCTCTCCAGCTCTTGCAAGGTTCAGATTGTGGTGTGATTATTAAGACGTGGATTCTCTATGGAGGCAGTCTTGCTTCAAATTAAGCATAAGACTTTATTTCAGAAAAAAACCCCCACAAAACAGAAACATGCTGAAGCTAGCTCCAGGAACCAGCGCTGGTAACGAGCTTTGACAACTACTTTTATAGCCAGATGATCACAGTTCTCCATTGCTTCAAGATGACTGAAACCATCCAGGATTTTGGCCTTTCCCAAATCTGAGTGTTTCTAGCTTGAATTGTAGAGTTTTCTACCATGAATTTGCAGCCAGGCTCAATTTGCTTAAAGTACCCTGCATTCCAGAGTGTGCACTGATTTCAGTGAATGATGCAGGTGTCATTCACTTGGAGGAATGAAAGTCTTGATTCCTCTAGGGGGACAGCAAACACTGGAGTCCTTTAGGCTTTTTGATGGACAGCCATGTGGAAAGAGCTTTAAAAACATGAAAAATTTTTCTCAACAGGGGGAAGAAGATCCCAGTGGGTGAGAAACTGGGCTATATGGAGGTACTTCAGGGATTATTTTCCAATAAGAGTAAGTAAAAGTTTAACTTTATAACCTGGGATTTAACTGCTTTAGTGCCTTGTGACACTGAACTGTAAGCAGGACATGGCTCAGTTACCATTGCCATACTACTGCTTGTGGCAGCTGTGGTTAGAAAATCTGAAATGTCTCACCAATGGTGGCAATGTGATTGCCAGAAACTGCTGTTTCTAGTGATCTTACCGGATTCCTGGAGCCAATCTGCAATCCTTGTTCATCTCTTCAGCTTCTGGAGACACTGGCACAGGTTGTCCCAACAAGTGGTGGCTGCCTCATCCCTCAAAGTGTTAAAAGCGAGGCTAGATGGGGCTTGGAGCAGCCTGGTCTAGTGGAAAGTGTCCCTGCCCATGAGAGGGAATTGGAATTGGATGATCCTTGAGGTTCCTTCCAATGCAAATCACTCTGTGGTTCTCTTCTGTGCTGAAGCAGTCCTGTGTAGTGCCTGACCCTAACACTATTCACCTCTAATAAATCATAAAATCTAGCTCAGTTTTTGCCCATTTTCCAGTAAAAATTCCAGAGCACTTGTGCTCTGGAATGTATTGCGCCAGAATATCTGGGACCCCTGTGCACCAGAAGTCTTGGCATGTCAAAGGAAGCAGTGAAATTTGTCCTTGAGTCTATTTGCTTTGGAGAAGTGGGTTTTCCAGCAGTGGGACTAGCTTCAGTTCTCCAGCTTGTAACTTGCTCACCACATACTTGTATTTTTCCTGCTGGTTCAGGCATGTTGCAGAAAGAGGACAAGGCTGCCAGACTGCTTTGGAACGGCAGAATTAGCTGGATGACTTGGAAGGGAGCAGGGGTCAAATTCGGCTAGGAGGGAATTCGATCCTCTTTGGAAGGGCATACAGCTGAAAGGGCTATTATGTAAAGTTGTTGGCAAGTTTTACTCAGCTTGAGTATGAGGGAGGGACCTTGATACGGCTTTTGAGCTACCTATCCCCAAGATAGTCCAGCCTCAGAAAGGAACAGGGAATCCAATTCCAGCAGGATGCCAAAGCGGCTTAGACTGGATTCTTCCTTTGCAAAGTCACTCGAACTCTCAGGGTGCCTGAACATGCTGCTGGTGAACAAGCCTTTTGTTGTACTCTTAGAAACATAGAACTATTTAGGTTGGAAAAGACCTTTAAGAGCAAGTCTGACCATTAGCCCAGCACTGCCAAGTTCACCATGAAACTTGCTGTTGTTAACAGGTAATTCTTGGCAAGTCTAAGTGGCTATGGAAAAATTCACTATACCTGCACAGGCTGGAAGTAAGCCTGGGTCTCATGGCTGACAGAGAACTGAGCAGGCTCTGCTGGAGAAGATGGGTCTCAGATATGTTTTGTTCTAATACCAAGTCCTCAGTGCTACACTAAACACTGCTGCCTTGGATATTGTGAAATGGGCTATGTTATGCTGGGACTTGATTCCAAAGGGTCACCTGTAGTGCTGGTTTTGCTGTTCCATCATTCCTTTGATGACATGTTTAACCTTCTCTTCATGGAAATATGCTCTGCAGAAGCCCTGCAGGTCACATTCACTGTGGATATTAAAAGTTCGTCAAAGAACTGGGTTGTTTAAGTAGGTTTAGAGATGAGATGGGGTAGATAAACTAAACTTTGCAGCAGTTTTTAAATAAATACTTGCTAGTTCACATACCCCATTTGTGAGAACTCCTTATGGGTGTAATTCCTTTGCCACGAAGAGGGAGGAGTTGTGCGAGGTTTATGGAGTCTACTGGTAATTCACATGCAAAGGGCAGAACAGGAGGGCTGACAGCTGGGAGATGACTCCTTCATGTGTTTTGGGGGAACAGCCAGCTGGCTGCAGGGTTGGTAAAAGCTGCTACAGCAACGGAGAGGTGCTAGAGGTGGCTTTCTGCAGTTACAAGACTGATGCATGAACAATGCATCGGCATGAAAAATATCTCTGGATATTAGGAATGGTACCAAGAACCAGAATGCCTTGGGCTTGCTACAAGCATGGTAACTCCTGGGTTAAAGTAGTTACCTGTTCTTGGCCAAGAGGGAGACATGTCTACAGAGGATCACTTGTTTAAATGTTCTCTCTGCAGAAATCCCTTTTACTGGATCCTGATCTATGTAATGGCTCTGTAGGGCTTGGTTTGTGTCCCAGGCTTATGGTTTGTCAGGGCAGTTCTCTGCTGCATCTTGTCCTGTGCCATGTGTCTGCTGGGCACTGCAAGGACAGATCACACCAGTGACGGTCACACTGGTGGCACTTGTAATGCTGAACTTGGCTTCAGCAAAGTCTGCACACAGAGGTGTGGTAGCTGCATTCATACCTGCACAGGTAGAAGCTGTGTTGGGTTATTAGCTCAGATTTAATTCACAGAATCACAGTACAGTTAGAAGGGATCTTAAAGTTCATTTCATTCCACCCTTCTGCCATGGTCAGGCAGCCATTAGAGCAGGTTGCTTCAAGCCCTGTGTAGCCTGGCTTTGAACACTTCCAGATATGAGGCAGTTACAGCTTCTTTGGGCAACCTGTGCCAGGGCCTCACCCACCCTCACAGAAGAATTTCTTCCTATTTGGCTTGCTGTATTAGAGCAGCTGCGTGAGAGTCAAGCTCTGCTCCGACATTTGTGCTGATTAGGCTGGTCTCACTGGAGTCAGCACTGCCTCCCAGCCTGAAACACCAGGACTATTGTACCCATACCTGGAGATATGAGGTCATGTTTTCTAATGCCAGGTGGATTTGGAAAGCAGCCTGAATCTGGCTCAGTTACTCAGCATGAGCAGTGGTTGGCCCCATTCTCTGGGACTTCATGCAGCTGCTGTGATACTAATAAGCTATTTTGGGGCACTAGAAACTTAAGTTTGTCTGCTGTTTAATGGCTGGCCATTAAACAGTGTTTAAATAGTGTTTTAAGCTAAGCAGTACATGAAGCGGCTGAGGAATGTTCCAGTGAACTGAGTCCTGGACCTGAAGTGAGAGGTGAAGTCCCAGCCCAGGTTGGTGTATACATGGGGCTGGACTGGAGCAGACATCCTCTGCATACACCATCTCTATTTCATGCTGTTGATCCCAGCAGCCTCCTCAGCACATACTGCTGATCTGAGGATGTCATGCTGGGAGGGCCAGCATGATCTAAAGGTTTTGTGTAGGTAAAGAAGCTTTCACCTGAGCTTGTGAACATCTCCATGTGTGATAGGACTCCAGGTAGCCAGGGCTTCAGACTTTTGGCTCGCCTTCCTCAGACTGTGAGCACCTCAGGTGTGTGTGAACAGACCTGCTCACTGCAGTGGGAGAATGGGCGTCTGGCCAGAGCAAGAATTGCTGCCAAAAGTGTATTTTTTTTTTCTCCCTCAATTTGTCTTGTATTGTGTCTTGGCTAGCTTCCTGGCAAAGCTCCTCCTTAATTGTTGTACGTGAGTTACGGAATGGAAGTAGAAGGGTTTGATTGCTGTGTCCTAACCTAGTGTAGTGGAAGGCATTCCAGCCCATGACAGGGTGTTAGAACAAGCTGAGCTTTAATGTGCCTTTCAACCCAAGCCATTCTGTGAATTTGTGACATATATAATACTGGGAGCCTGGCGGGGGGTCTTCAGGTCCTGGCTTGCACTGCTGGGGAAGTAAGATAATTTCTTCCATATATTGTTGGGTGTGATGTGGCTAAGTGCAGTTCTTGGGTTGTTTTGCAAGCTTACATGCTCATGAGACCTGATGCTTGGATCCTGCAGAATAAGCTCTGGTTTTCTGCTCTCTGCATGCTTCCATAGTCAGTGCTGCTCAGCTCCCACCCAAATGATTTTTTTACTGCTCTTTGGCACTTGGTGTTGAGCAGCACATCCCTGTGCATCCTGCAGTCCCCTTTCTCCACTACTGAATGTGCCACTGTTCCTAAAAATAAAATTGGCAATATGGTTCTTCAGCTGTATCTGGCGCTCAAATACTAACACTTGTTTTCTTTGCACTATTGCACTGGGTTACTGCTTCTATAGGCTGGCTTAGTTCCGTGTAAAGAAATGTTATTATTAGACAGGTGGATGGCCTTTGCTCCCAGAGAAACAGGTTTGGTCTCTAACAGCAGCTGGGAACAGGTGTGTTAGTGCAAGGGGATGAAGGTTCAGCTTCACTCCCAGTACTGATTGTCTGGCTGAGATGCAGCAGGGATGTGCTGACTCTGCCTCATCATGGGAACACCAAGGCTCCAAACAGCTGTGTGGAACTGGAGATGACCTGTGAAGGCAAAAGGAAAAACTAGCTGGAGGTTCAGAACAGAGTTGCAATAGTGTTGTTCAGTGACAGCTACAGCAATTCCTTGGGGCAATCTGATAACACTATTTGCTTCTCAGAGGGAAGGATTCAAAGAACCTGCAGTGAGTGATCAGCATCCTGAAGAGAGGCATGGAATCATAGAATGGTTTGAGCTGAAAGGGGTCTTTAAATGCATTCCAAAGCCCCATCTTGTGCATTTCAATGCCTACACTTGTGCTTGAATCTAGAAATATATGATTTACACTACTTCAAAAATTCCTGCTTTTAGATGAAATTTAGGGAGAGATAAAAGTGTTGGCAGGTCAGGCCCTTCCTGGGCTGAGTTTGTGCATTAGCAGATTCAAGACCTCCACTTGCAGAGAAATGCAACCTATCTGATGTCTGTTGGTCTTAGGTTCCCTGGCTTGACTTGGGTGGAAGAACACATAGAATCACTAAGGTTGGAAAAGACCTTGAAGATTGAGTCCAACTATTCCAGTGCCTTTTGGGTAATTTTTCCCTCATACCTAATCTAAACCTCCTGTGGTTGACCCAGCTACTTGAGGCTGTGTCCTCTTTTTCTGCCACTTCTTACCTGGGAGAATAGACTGACCCTCACCTGCACCTTCCATGTTTACCTTCTGTGAGCCCCTGTGTTGTGGGACAGGTGTAGAGGGCAGTGGCAGCCTGCATGGGGCAAACAGGGGAAAAGCATATATGTATGAATACCAGGCTAAATCTCAGCCCTTCTCCACTGCCATTGGTTAGTTGGATCTCTGCATACCTCTTGCCTAGCTCCTGCAGTGGTGTGGGTGATTGATTGTCATGGGTATTGCCAACCCTATGGCTCCATAACAGGAGCTCTTGGAAAACAGCCACAGTGATAAGGCTGCAACTTGGCTGGGGCTCCTGTTAGGTATTCAAGCAATGGGCTCCACTGGGATCTGGATGTTCTTGCATGTGGTGGAGGGGCTGGAGCAGGAGAACAGCATGTCTTCCCTGTGTGGCTCTGCCAAGCTCAACATGCAGGTGCCTCGTGCTCCAGAATGACAAAGACAAACCCTCTTTCTGCTTGCTGCCTTTCCTATAAAAGGGGCTGTGCTTGGTGCAGGTGGGAGATGAGGTTTGGAAATCATCTCCTTGCTCTGACAGGAGCTTTAAGAAAGGAGTATCTGCTGCTTGTCCAGCCAAACTGCATGTCTGTATCTACCAGGCCTGTGGTCCAAAAGTCAGAATATTGTCGAGGTTGGAAAAGTCCCCTAAGATCATCAACTCCAACCATCCTGCCAGAAGTGCCAAGGCCACCACTAACCCATGTGCCCAGGTACCACATTCACAAAGCTTTTAACTCCCCCCAGGGATGGGGAGTCCACCACTGCCCTGGATAGCCTATTGTAGAAGTCTCTCTACATCTGAGCAAGAACTGATAGATGGAGGGATTGCTTGTCATATCACTACTTTTTTCCTGGAGATGGGTTTTTGGTCTTTAGTCTGTGATCCCTGTTCCTTGTAACTGATCAAGGGGACAGCCCTCCTACCCTCAGAAGTGAAAGCAAAGTCATCTACTAATTGGGAGAGAAGGGAAAGGGAATGAAATAATGACTTGGTGCGATATAGGCAAGGGGGCTCTGCAGAGCTGTTGCAACCACAAGCCTCTGTGCCCTCTTCCTGGAGCTCTACATGATTGCAAAGCCAGAGGAAACTGTGAAGAGGGCCAGTCAACTTGCGGAACCTGCTGCTGCATCAAGCCTGTATCACAGCTGCTGTTTTAAATAGCACAGGAGCTGTAGCTTCATCTGGGGGCAAGGCTGAGAAATGGGGAGGAGGGAATCAAGTTTCTAAGCATGCTGCTTTAGTGTGTCACAATGGAGCTTCAACTCCCTGTAGCATGATCCAACAGAATGAACTTGCATAGTGCCAAAACACTTCCTGTCCAAGGCAGTGAGGTGGGTAATGCTGGTGTGACATCTTGGAAGTCTATGGAGTTTTTTTCCAATGGGAACTGATGCAGAGTGGCCTTTGCATGTGCAATTTGAGGGATGGCGTGCCAAAGCTTCAGCTTGTAGGTCTAAGAGCTGCTGGGGTGTTGCAGTTGGCAAGAAGTGGCACTGTTGCAGCCTGAAAAGAGATGTTTAGGTTAGATATTAGAAAGAGAGTATTGACTCTTAGGATAGTGAGGTCCTGGCACAGGTTGCCCACAGAAGCTGTGGCTGCCCCATCCCTGGAAGTGTTCAAGGCCAGGATGAACAGGGCTTGGAGTAACCTGGTCTAGAGGAAGGTGTCTCTGCCCATGGCAGAGGTTTGGAACTGGATAATCCTTAAGGCCTCTTCCAACACCAACTATTCTAACATATGGAAAAAGATTAAATTTGATCTCTGTTTTTGTAGGATGATGCAGCAGCCCTGCTGTGTTTTGTGCTATTCCTCAGACTGCATGTGTACTGTCTGGGGAGGATGCTCTGACACACGGGATGCTGCTGCTACCTGTAGCATCAAAAAAGCCCCCTCTGGCAGTAGTGGTACCAGGGAATGGGTTGTTCATGCTAGCTAAGACAGCTGTGGAGAGTCCATGCTGTGCAAACAGAGCAAATGGTTAGGAATATTGCACAGCCTGAGAACAGTATGATCACAACTCCTAGAGCATGCCCTGCAGGAATCAGAGATGGCTTGAGGTGTCTTGTTGCCCCTTTGGCATGTAGGCTGGGGCAGAACCTTTTAAAAGGAGGGATAGTTTCCAGTCGTCACCACTCTGCTGCACATTTTCCCACTTGGAAAGTGGTCAACAGGCCCATTAACTGGTTGGCTTTTTTTTCAGGCATTAAGTGAACTTGCTTCTGCTATGAGACAGTGATCTTTGTGTTCTTTCCCTTTCATACTGGGATGTGAGCCACTAATGTGCTGAGAAAGGGCCTGGAAGGAGGTGTAGCTGTGGCTACAGGACTGAAGAACTTGGTTGGTTTGGGCAAGAGGTGTGTAAGAATTCCTTAGGAAGGAGTAGAGAAGCAAAAGGCCCAGGCTGCAGCAACCCGTGCCCTATTCCTACTTGGCTGGCAGGTTTCTTGTGTCCGAGACCAGTCTGTTTATCCTGCTCCCTCTGCTCTGGAAACTGAAGTCTAAATGCTCCTACCAGAGCCTCTGAAATTGAGGAGAGCCTATACATGAGCTCTTAGGCTGTTCTCTGTGCTGGGAAAAGAGACAAAACCTGGGGGATATGACTTTTTTTGCTTCTCCCATTTTTATTTACTACCTGAAAAGATCCATCTTCAATTGAGCTCTTTTTTCTTTCCTAGCTGGTTAAAACCCACAATCTGCTGACCAACAGGAATTACATTTTTGGGTACCATCCACATGGCATCATGGGCTTGGGTGCCTTTTGCAACTTCAGCACAGAGGCCACGGGTGTTGGCCAGAAATTCCCTGGGATCCGACCATACCTTGCTACCCTGGCTGGGAACTTCAGGATGCCCATATTGAGGGACTACTTAATGTCTGGTGGTAAGCACAATCACCCTGTGCCATTTCTGCGTGTGCTCTTGGCTCTGAGGTGTCTTCACCTCTTTCAAGTGAAAAGCTGTGTTGGAAGCTCACATAACCACTTCCTGCTGCTAGCATCACCCAGACATTGCTATCATATAGTTGTCAAGAGGAAGCTGTGAATAAATGTGAGAAGTCCTGTCTAGTGAAAGGTGTCCCTGGCACAGGGTTGGAACTGGATAATCTTTAAGGTCCCTTCCAGCCCAAACCGTTCTATGATTCTGTGAATGTGGCTAGTTTGGGCTGCAGGATTACTGCTTCTCTGTGTTCATCCTGAATTCTAGGTCACTCTTGTCCAAATGCATAGTAAAGATATCTGACAACTGTAATTGTGGAAGGTGGAGATGTGGAACCAAGTTGTCCTAGTTATTGTGAGAATATACAGGAAGAAGTTGCACTGATGGAAAATACTGAGTAACCATGGCCAGCTCAGCTCCTGGGCTCACTACCACAACTGGATAATCTTTAAGGTCCCTTCCAGCCGTGGTGGTGGGTGCTGTCTCCACCCAGTCCCACTGCTAGTGCCTGCCAGGTGTGAAGAGTCTGAAGTATTGCATGATACCAGCTGTTCAGAGAGTCCCTTCCCTGAATGTACTCCTGTAGATGGATCACACATTATGCAGTGATGTAAGTGTGCTGAATTACATAAATAGGACTTTTTAAATGGAATCCAGGATTTTGATACTGGAGGACTTGTAAGTTATGACTGGGCAGAGGAAGCAGTGTTTAAAATGCCAATAAAGTGTTCTTGCATGGCCTGAGCTTCCTTTTTGGAGTGAGGACACCTGTCAGTTAGATAGAAGTGAGGGAGACACTTAAAGACTGAATTGAACAATCCAGTAACCTGTTTGCTATTTCTAAAACTGATTCATCAATAAATGACTGTAAAACAGGTATCTTAATAAGTACCATGGTTGGGAAGACAATAGGAGTAGCTGTACCTGACTCTGACTTACTGGAATTGACTATTTCTCAGCTTACTGTCTTAATTGAGGGAGAGAAAAACTAATGATCTGGTGCAAAAAAGGTGTTTGTCCCTGTCAAGAAAGGGCAGTATCTCAAGCTGGTTTTCCTGTACTGATCTTAGTTGCTGTGTGAAGTCCATAATTTGGGAATTCACAGGACAGCAGCACATGAAAAGTTGGGATCTGTTTTCCAGTCTGTCACATCTGTAAATTTAGTTGTGTTGCTTAAGTTTCCATGCAGACTTTTTATTTTAAAAAAGCATCTTCAATCTGTTCAGTATGACTGGCAGACAATTCTTGTGGCCAGCCAGAGCTGTTTTCTGCTTTTGGAAGGAATGTGAGTTTTAGCAACATCATTACTAGCTTGGCTATCCCTGAACATTGTGCTTAAACCAGAGGATAATTATGCTTCCTCTGTTCGTAGGATCTGAGCAAGACTGCAGGTGATGAAGTTAACCTTCTGAAAGCCATAATTTGCCTTCACTTTCCTATACTGAACTAAAGGGTGCTGATAGAAAGGCCTTAACATCACTTGGAAAGTGATAATTCCCTCAATCCTTTTTTCTGTGGACGAGCTACTTCCAGGTGGAATTATAACAAATCCTTACACTGTAGCAATACACATAGTTGGTTTACAGCTAGTAGGAATTCCTAATTTTACAGTCTACTAGAAGTTAAGGTGCAGCAGGGATCCTATAAGGCATGAGGGGATGACCAGAAAACCCTATATACAGTGTGGATCTGCTGAAGAGCAAAACTTATCTATTGCCACTTGTCTCCATGTCTCATTGCAATTTCTGAAGAAACTGTTTGGGGCTGTCAGCAGCAGTAATCTTCTGCTAAGTGTAAAAGAGCTGAACATGAATCTGTTGCCAGGCCAGTGTAGCCAGCATGAGCCTTGGTGTGGAGAATGGGACAAATTTGGAAGTTGGAGCAGTGAGTGTAGCCTGAGCCTTTCAGAGGAAAAATAGTCAGAGAGATGTAGCTGTGCTGAAGGAAACTAATTCTTCATCCTCAGTTCAGCTGATCTGTCTCAAGTGTGGTCTGCTCTGTTCTTATCTGGAGCTGGGATAGCTGATGACCCTGATGCCCAGACAGACATCATGGCTGGCAGACGTGTCCTGTCTAAGTCCCCAGGGCCTGTTCATCATTTAGTTCTTGGCTCAAGCAATTAATACCATGAGTGTAATAGGGCAATGAGCTAAAGTACTCAGATCAGATGTGTTGTGTGTTGGGAATGTAAGTGATGGCATCCCACTTCTCCTTAGCTTATTCTGGCCAAAAAAGTGAGGTAGGAGCAAGCTTGGACACCAATTGTAGGATAAAAGCAAGAGTTTAAAGAGCAGACAATCAAATTTCTTCACATTTTTAAAGCAATACAAAGGAGATTACAAGTGCTGTCTTTGAGTTTTCATTTCCCTGGAGTGGGGAGAGGTGCTTCAGGGCAGAGATTACTTATTAAAGGTGAAGGGAGGTCCTGCTCTTTCCAGTGTGGAATAGAGGGAAAGACCTTCACAGACACTTTCCTCAGAGTATGGACTTATATAAACACTCTGTCCTGTAAATTGCAAGAGCTTCATATTATTTCAGATCCATCTTAAAGACTTGTCCTTTTATTCTTTTTATATCATTAAAGTATTCTCCCACGTCTATTCCACTACCTAATTTTGCTGAGAAATTAGTCAAAATCAGACTCTCATCCATCAAAATAACACAACTTCTTTCTTCCTCACTAAAGGTAAACCAAACCCTACTGTAAAGTTTACATGGAGGGAGGATTTTTGACACCAATGCCTTTGATATCACTAGGCATAGAAAGTCCTTGCTGAAGTCTTTTGATAAAGGAAAATTTTTGAGAGCTAGTGTTTGTGGAGTTTATGACCAAGTCCAGTGCTGCCAGGTCTATGAACTGCTTGTTTAGTTGAGGAATAGGTTGCCTGCTAATACCACCCTCTCTGACCACAGGGAGATTGGACAACTCAGCCTGCAACTGAGGCATAAACTTTGTGCTGTAAGTAGGAGAAGATCTGAAGTCACCAGCTAAGTTTGTAGCGTGACCCTTGTGTCTGTCTCCTTAATTCAGGTATATGTCCTGTGAATCGTGACAGCATAGACTACATCTTGTCCAAGAATGGCAGTGGCAATGCCATCATCATTGTGGTTGGAGGGGCAGCAGAGTCCCTGAACTGCACCCCAGGGAAGAACTCTGTGACACTGAAGAACCGAAAAGGATTTGTGAAACTGGCTCTACGTCATGGGTAAGGGGCAACCTCAATCCTGGAGCAGTACTGCTACCATGGAAACACAGTGGAAGGTGCTTTTATTTGAACTACTTGGTCTAGGTGAAGATGTCCCTGCTCAATTCAAGGGGATAGGACTAGAAGGCCTTTAAAGGTCCCCTCCAGCCCAAACCATTCTGTGATTTTGTTCCCTGAAGCAGCCGATAACCTTGGAGGGATTATCCTTTTTGCAGTTTTGCTGTGTTGTGTGGATGTTTGCCCAGAGCATCAGACATGAATGTCCTTTGGCTTCTGCCCCTGAGCAAGGTACAGGGGTAGGGGGATCCCTGGGACAGCAGGAGGCTTCCAGGGCAAGGAGAGGCAGTGTCCGTATGGGGTCATGACCTGGGCAGTCCCCCAATCATCATGTGTCTGAAAGGAGATGGCCATCAAAAATAGGAGTTGAGTATATATGGAATCATGTCCAATACCTGATTGCACAATGTTCCACAGGCCCCTGGTCAGTACAATTCACATGTACTGTACTGTATGCCTTCAAATTATATCTGTTACGTCATGCCAAGTCTGGCTGGCTTACGTCAGTACCTTGTGCTGCAAAGAAACCTCTGGGCAATGGTACCAGCAACTGTGCAGCCTGGCAGAACACACAGCAGCAAGTGTGGGGCTGTCATAGGAACCACAGTCCAGGGGGTGGGGTCCTGAATCTTTCTGTCTTTCTAGGGCGGACTTGGTTCCTGTCTACTCCTTCGGGGAGAATGAAGTGTACAAGCAGGTGATCTTTGAAGAGGGTTCCTGGGGAAGATGGGTTCAGAAGAAGTTCCAGAAGCACATTGGCTTTGCTCCATGCATATTTCATGGCCGTGGCCTCTTCTCCCCCAACACCTGGGGGTTGTTACCTTACTCCAAGCCCATCACTACTGTTGGTAAGGTTTTGGTATAAACATGCTGTGTGCCTCTCTAGGTAGCAGAATACTTGAGTCTATGCTGTACACCTGCTGTAGTTTGGTCTTGGAGTCTTGACTATAAAATGGCTTTCCCTTCTATATAAAACCTTCCAGCAAAACTGAGAATGAGCTAGAAGAGTTTACAGAGGTTATAAGCCTTCAGTCAATGTTCTGCTTCCAGGCAATTTTGCAAGAGAACTCTTCTTGGGGAGAAAAAGCTGTAGCTCTACTTTCTTTGGCCTTGGATAGCTAAAGTCAGAAGTGACCTGCCCCCATGCTCCAGTAGGATGCATGTCTGAAAATTGATTATCAAAACCAACCCTAAAACTCGTATTTGAGTCTTCTAATGCAGAGTGAGGCTTTGGGTGCGGGGGGAAAGGCCAGCTTTGCTTTTGTGGTGTGTATAAAGGAATACATAAGAAGAACTGACTCTTGGCTCCTGTTAATTGAGGAGGGATTTATCACTCTGTTGTAAACAGAAGGGGGCTTCCTAGTCACCTTGAACAGTAGAGGCATTTGTGTAGCTAAAGCAGATCTGGTATTGCTGCAGATGTGATGTCTGTCCTTGTTGTGGGACAGTTGTGCTTCACAGCCTCGTAAAACTGGGAGGAACCAGGCAAACCTCTGCTCTAACTGCAAACTGTGCTGTGCCAGAATGGATGCGCTGAGCTACCATAGCTGTGTCCATAGAGGACAAATATTCAGGTTTTGTAGGAGCATTTAAGCTAATGTGGATTTGTCCCTTTTTTATCAGTTGGAGAGCCCATCACCGTCCCCAAAATCGATAATCCCTCCCAGAAGGATGTGGACTTCTACCATAGCATATATGTGGACTCCCTGATTAAACTCTTTGACAAATACAAGAGCAAATTTGGCCTGCCGGAGACTGAGGTCTTGGAAGTCAACTGAAGACACTGGCTCAGCAGCACCTCCTTCTCTCAGAACCAACACATCTTTTCCAGGAGTCCAAGTTGTCATTGTGTACTTGAAAGCCTGTGTGGGTGTATGTATCCTTCAAAGCAAGTGTTTAAAGTATTGGTAGACCACTTTAAAAAATAATAAAGAAAGGCTTTGCTTTAGAGAAGTCCCATTACAAACATCTTTTTATACGAAAAAAAAAAGCACAACTCCCCATTGCTGTGAGGATTTGGATGAGTTAAGTGATTGCTTTTGTAATCTGCTATATAATGTTGTTGGATCACCAGCAATGGATTAGAAAAATTCCTACAGCTACTATACCCACTAGCACAAGCAGTTTTGGGAGAGTAGGATCCATCTGGTTTTCAACCTAAAAAGCAGTAGGTTGATTTGAGCAGCATGGCAGTTTTACAAGTGTGTTGCACAAGAGCCCTGTTGAGACATGCTTATGTAGCACAAGGGTATTTCTGCTTTGCAAAAACCCTTTCTGGAAGTACATTTGGGCTGCCAACCCCCCTGGTGTGGCATCTGTGCTGGATGGTGCAGGAAACCAAGTGGGAAGAGTCAAGTGAACCTTGAATCCATAGTGTAGTGGATGATTCTGTGGCTGTAAATTCACCACTGCATTTGGAATGACAGTTTAGAAGCAGGTATGTCCCAGGTGCTGCTTGCACGGAGGCTTGTAGCTGGAAATACGGGACTTTTCCATAGCCACCAAACTCTGAAGGATAAGCTCTAGGAGCCAGTGGTATGGTGCAGTTGTCTAGCCCTGGTGTTGTAGACCTTAAAGGTAGCCCATAGGGGGAAAATGCAGTGGGACTACTGATGTGCAAGTGCTCTGGATCCCAGAAGTATTTTGGGAAATCTACAAGTAACTTCTGGCCTGAAGATGGCTTCTAATTACTCCATCCAGTGAATGTAAAGGAGTAGCCTTTGCGCACATAGGCTCTAAAGTAAGCTACTTTTAAAAGTATTTATAAAATGTTTACGTGGATGTTAACACTGCTTGTAGTGAGATTTCTTGAGAGTACAATTTGTGTATGTGTAAACCTGAAACACTGCACTACTTGCATGTCTGACCTGCCTTTTTAACCATTCAGTTGAGTGTATCTTGAGCTCTAAAATGTGCCTTTCTTCCATGCAAGAGGATGGTACTTCACATTCCTGGAATCTTGCCTCTAAAGACGAATGTTCATCTGTCATATTTGATAGATTATTGTATTACAGAGTATAAATTTTTGTACAAATTTCTAGAAATAAACTTGGGCAAAAATAGTGGGCTGCTTTGGTCCCTTCAGTGTTGCAGGGTTTGTGGCTGGTATTACAGCAGTAGTTTGTATGATTGCAGTTGTGCCTCTTTTCCTATGGGCAAAACAATGGTTTGTCTCTACAAAAGCAGACTCACACCAAAATCACCATCTCTGGAAGTGAGCCTAACTTGGAAAAGTTAGGCTAAGGGTTGGACTTGATCTTAAAAGTCTTTTCCAACCTTAATGAATCTGTTCTACCATCTGCATTCTCCCTGCATGTGGCAGCCAGGATAGTTTAAGCAAATCTTTGTGGTTTAAGATTGGGGTTTTGCCTGGGAGTATACAAGGAGCTGAGGCAGCCTCCATCTGTGGACCTCCTTTACGGAGCAGACACAGAAAGTGCATGCCCTATTGCTCCTTACAGCAGATTACTTTGGGTTTTATTGCTACCTAGAACAGAAAATGTTGGATTGCATCCCTGGTCCTCAGGTGAAGAAATCCTTCCAGTACTTAAAAGGGAGCTTCATAAAGAGTGACTTTCTATAGAGTGCTTAGTGATAGGACAAGGGCCAAATAATAACTTCTATAAATAGGTAATAAACCTAATAGAGGAGAGATTTAGATGGGATATTGGGAAGAAATTCTTCCTTGTGAGGGTGGTAAGGCCCTGGTACAGGCTGCCCAAAGAAGCTCTTGCTGCCTCATCCTTGGAAGTGTTCCAGGCCAGCAACCTGGTTTAGTGGAAGGTGTCCCTGCCCCATGGCAGGGGAGGGAGATGAGCTTTAAGGTCACTTCCAGCTCAAACCCCTCTATGATTATTCTTGTCAGAGCCCCTAGACTTCTACTACTAGAGGTGCAAAGTGCTCCAGAAATAGCTCACAGTGCTGAAAAGTTCATGTAGGCTCTTCTAGTAACAAAGGAGGGTTTAACCTGTTGGTTTTGGGCTGAGTCTGTCCTGTGAACCATGGAAGTAATCAGTCAGTGCTGGCTGACTTTCACAGCCTGAGAATGCTGTTCTCCAGGGTGAAAGCCAGACTTAACTCTGCCCTTTCCAGGCTTGGCCGATGGAATTTGAAAGTCTCCTGCTCAGGAAGATATGCCTGGTGTGTTGCTTGCTTCCCCTTCTCACCCTTAGTAGGATTGATTTGTATCTCTGTTTTCTGCTAGCTGATGTTAAGGTTGTGTTTCCCGTGACTTCTCTGGACATGTGTAGCAAGAAAAGCTCTGCCCAAACCACTGCTTGTGACAAGTCACTGGAATCCACCTTTGAGGATTCCACGAACTGGAGCAGGTCAGTTCTTGCAGAGCTTTTTCCAAGCAGTATTTTTGATTATTAAGTTTCAGATCAAAGCATAGCTGCAGACTGAAAATGCCCTTAACACAGAGGAGGGAGAGAGTTATTTCAAACATGTTTCCATTCCTGCAAAAAGGGATATACTAATGAATATCCTGTGATTTTCCATACTTAAAGGTTGGACCAGCTCTGCCAAATTCTTATAGCTGAAAGTACTATAATTAAAAGTCTAACACGAAATTGACACTGAACTTTTGTGATTGCCAGTCTATGAAAGGGGAGTTTTTGTCTGATCTCAACTTGTGCCCAAGGTACTAGCCTGGGTTGTCTCATACAATAGTGTGCAGAAGGCCAAATGCATCCTGGACTGATCCTACAGTGTGGCAGCAGCTCAAGGAAGGTGATCTGGCCCCTTTGCTCGTGCAGGCTCACCTGCACTCCTTCCTTCAGCTCTGGAGTCCCCAGAAAGACATAGACCTGGCAGGTCCAGAGGAGGCCACATAGAGGCTCTGAGGGCTGGAGGCCCTCTCTTCAGACAGACTGGGAAAGGTGAGGATGTTCAGCCTGGGAAAGAGAAGGCTTCAGGGAGACCTTAGAGCCCCTGCCAATGCATTAAAAGGGCTCCCAGAGAGCTGTAGAAGGATTTTGGACAAAGACATGGAGGGACAGGACAAGGGGCAATGGCTTCACGGTGACAGAAAGGCAGGGTTAGAAGGGTTATTAGGAAGAAATTCTTCCCTGTGAAGCTGGGGCACGTGTTGCCTGCAGAAGCTGTGGCTGCCCTGTGCCTGGAAGTGAACAAGGCCAGGTTGGATGGGTCTTGGAGCAACCTAATCTAGTGGAAAGTGTCTCTTCCACAGAGAGGGACACTCTGGCAGGGGAGGGGAACTGGATGATCTTCAAGGTTGCTTCCAATTCAAACCATTCTGTGATTCTATGAACTTAAGTACTAATAGGAGTTAAAAAATATCACCTCTGACTTTGTGGTGATAAGCATTAGACCAGTTGCCCAGGGAAGTGGTAGAATCATGATCCCTAGAAGTATTCTAAAAGTTTGTGACACTTGTGGACAATGGGTTAGCAGTAGCCTTGGCAGTGCCAGGTTAATGGACTTGATGTTAGAGTGGACTTTTCCAACCATGACAGTTCTGTGATTCTTTGGTTCTATGACTATGCTGTGTGTTGCTGGGAGAGTGTCAGGATGGAATTGCTATACTCTAGCTGCCTTACCTAGGTCACTTCCCTTGGCTGAGATAGGCTGCTGTCCACAATAGACCAGCCCTAATAAAGCTGTTCTTACAATCCCTGTTAAGAAATGGGCATCTTTGCTTTCCTGTGGACCTGTCTTGCCTTTAGCTCAGCAACTGCCCCTTCCTCTTCTTTTGTTTAGCTTGATATATGAAGTACATTTGCACTGCTCTGGTTCCTTAAGATCTCCCTGTCTTCCTAACATTCCTCACTATACCTGCAAGAATCCTGATAAACCTGTCCCTCATTACAGGCTGGAAGACAGGACTTTCCATTTTCACCACTTTTCCCTCATGTTTATACATAGTTACTGTCCTATTTTGTCATCTTTGCCTCGAATCAGAGCTCTCCCTCTGGTAAACAGAACAAAGGGATACATGACTCAGTTTATGGAAAAGACATAACAGTTGGATGTAGGCCACTGGCAGTGATTTATCCCTTCCATGACTGCCAGCCATAGGGCATCCTGAGCATGTTACATGAAACCCTGCTTCAGTTTTGAACCCTTCAAGACAGGAAGGACATTGAGAGACCAGGAGTTTCAACACAGAAGGGAATGGAGCTGGGGAAGGGGCTGGAGTGCCAGAAGTGGCTGAGGGAGCTGGGTGGGGCTCAGTGTGGAGGAAAGGAAGCCTGGGTGGGGCGGGGACTTTCTCACACTCTACAACTTCTGACAGGAGACTAAAGTCCGGTGAGGGTTGGGCTCTGCTCCCGGGGGTCAAGGGACATGTCCTCAAGAGGAAATGTTCTTAAGTTACACCAGGAAAGGTTTACATGGTATATTAGGGAAAATTTCTTCACTGGAAGGGCAGTCAGGCCTTGGAACAGGCTGCCTGGGGCAGTGGTAGAATCCCCATCCCTGGAGGGATTTAACAGATGTGTGGATGTGGCACCTGGGGACATGGGTTAGTAGTGGGCTTGGTATGGAATGGTTGGATTCAATGCTCTTAGGGGGGTTTTCCAACCTTTATGATTCTGTGGGTTTGCTCAGCTGTTTTTTCCCTCTCTGTGAAGCAGGGCAGCATTATTTCCTACAGCACCAGCTATGAAGGTGGGATGTCACTAGCTTGCTTTGAGCCCCTCATTAATTAACGTAGCGTAAGCAGAATAATGCTGTTTGTAGTGTGTACACAGCTCTTTTTTTTTTTTCCCTTGATTCAGTGTGGAAGCAAAGCTGGGTCTAATGAAGGAGCTTGAAAAAAGAAACAGAGAGGACCTGCTGCCCCCATGAGGTGCCTGTCAGTAACTCCATAATAATGTAACAAAGCCCCCAAGCATTTTGGGGAAACGCCAAGTAGCAATGCCAAGAAATCACTTACCCAGATTGGAACGGCCTTCTTTGAGGAGAAGGCGGGGACCAGAAATGGATGCATCACCCTCTGAATAAATTTTTTGTCGATTTAGCCCAAGCAGCAGTACCACAAGGAACAGCAAATTATTTTTCTACAGTGCACATTCTCAAAGCTTTGTGCTGTAAAATGATCCACTTTGAAATGGTTCTGTTTGGTAACAGTTTAGATAAATAAAGTTTTTTCATTTAAAGAAAAATCTGTATTATCACAAAAATAGGCATTTTCTTGCCTGCTTCTGCCAGGGATTCAAGGGACTCTGTTAGGCAGCTGAAAGGGCAGGAAAAAAATGCTAATGTAGGGATTTCTCTATTTTGCTTTGTGGTTATCTTTTTTTCTCTCAGATGGGATTTTTGGGGGGTGAAGATGTTTTAACGGGCTGTAAAAGGCCATTCTGTAAGCCTGATGGGAATTTGAACTCCATGCACGGTCTGATTATTTACTGGTTCCCTGATTCATCTTAGATCTGATCCACACTTCTAGCTAATCATACATAGGGAGTTTTTTCCTCTATTAGTTTTTGGCTTTCCTGCCACATTTGACTGACAATATTAGCCTCTGTGCCAAAATCTTATACTGCCATTGCATGAAATCTTGGGAATGGGTGAGCTTGATGATCTGAAAGTCTTTTCCAGCCTAAATGATTGAGATTCTATACCTTTATGCAAATAGGCTTTATAGTATCAGCAACCATAGTACCAATCCATTTTTCTTCCTTGTCACATCAGAACGTTTGGATAGCCCAAATTCTTTCTAAATGGCTGTAAAGGTTTCATCAGTGAAGAGTCAGTCAGAATGTTATGATTTATAGATGATACCTTGTAAGTATCAAAGATCAAAAAAGTCTTAGTGTTTTGGTATAATGGCATTGTATTGTCTGGGAGATGCTTATAGCCAATGAAAGTATAAAGTTTTGGTGAAAATGCTGTCCTGGGGAGGCTTAACAGCCAGTAGGCTCCAGTTCAATGGGTATACTGATTTTTTGTTTTCTTATGTATATATATCAGTGGATCATCCTGCAGAAACTTTTCATTCAAAAGGCCCTAAAGGTCTCTATAAATATTTCAAATAAGGATTTACATTTCCCATTTACATTACCACCTCTGCAAGATGAAAATGCAGGTGCAGTAATGGGAGGGACTTTATTTCAAGCAGAATTCAGAAATAAGTTTCCTTCAGGGACTTATGTTTGGTAATGTACCATCGGATATTTCATGACTGGACTTACATGGGAGCTTAGGAATTTTGCTTTTGAAGACAGTCCTTGCAGCAGCCTGCAGTCCTAGTGTTTATTCAGTTGTGAACCACAAGCCTTTGGCCTTGATCTACCCACTGAAATCAGAAAGCATCTTCTGGTTGATTTACATGGGCTTTTAATGTAGTCCCCAGTGGTAGCAACTACTCTGAGGTGGATAGGTATGATGGACCCCATGTGCTGTTCTCCTTCATTTAATTGCCTTCTCATTTGAAATATATTTAGTTTCATAGAATTACAGAATCATTTAAGTTTTAAAGCCTTTGAGACTATTGAGCCAAACTGTTCCCCAGGCACAACCCAACCCACCACTAATTCATGTTTCCAAGTGCCAGATCATCTGTTAAATCCTGCCAGTGATGGGGATGCTCTGCCTAGACAAACTAGACTGCCCTAGACAAACTGTTCCAGGGCTGGACAACCATTTCCATGAAAAATAATTTTGCAATATCTAACCTAAACCTCCCCTCACACAATTTGAGGCCATTTCCTCTTGTCCTGTCCCTTGTTCCCTAGGAGAAGAGTGTGACTCTCACCTGGCTCTACCCTTCTGCCAGGAAGTTGTAAAGAGGGAGGAGGGCCCACCAGAGCCTCCTTTTCTCCAGGCTGAGCCCCCTCAGCTCTCTTAGACGGTCCTTGTCACATTTGTGCTTTAGTCCTTTCACTACTTTCCCTATCTCATTCACAATATATATTTAAAATATATGTTTGAGTCTGAGAAGGAAGTTTTTCCCATGTAAATAATAGCCCTTCTAAGCACCAGGAGAGTAACAAATATTCTAAGCATCATTTGCCCTCCAAAGCACCAGGAGTCCTCTTCTGTGTCCTGCATGGAAACTATCTAATGGTTATGAGCTGACTTGAAAATGTCTTCTACTGAAAGTGGATCTCCTCTGCACACATAATGTGACCTAAACAGCTTGATGGTGTGTCAAAAACATGATGAATGCTCTCTGTCTGAGGTGGGATTTATCTATAATGGGACACTCAGGAAACTTTTGATTGATTAATTAATTAAGTCAGTTTTAACACCCCCACATTTATGCAGCTGCTGGTAATGGTAAAGTGCAAACAATGGCCGGTTGCAAAATAATACAGCCCTCCCTTGGAGTTTATTGCACTAAAGACTTCCATTACTATTGATTTAAAACCAAGGGCCTCCACATTGAAAAGATCTGATCTTTACTGTGCTTTTCACTGTGAGCTTCTGATACATTGCCTAAGGGTGACCAAAACACCTTAGGTATCTGCAAGTTTCTCACAGCACTTCAAAATAACCTCTGTGAAGGGAGCAAACATATTCATCTGCAACTAGATCCTAAGAAATACCTTCAACATAAACAGGTGCAAAGTTCAATGTCCACAAAACCAGTCTCTTGCTTTAGTCACTATTGCTTGAGATTGATCCCTCCCAAAACAAAGCTAAATAAACTCTTTTAACTCCACATCTGTGGCTGTAAATTACATTATTTGATATGCATTCTGTCCAGAATTTGTCCTTTTTTCTCTTTAAATAGCTCACAAACTTCAGTATTTTACTCTGCATTTAGAATCGTTCTACCTATCAGTGAAGTATGTTGTCTCATTGGAGTGATTTTGCAATGATCTGATACCCCAATAAGAAGCATATTTCACCTGATCTGTGGCAGAAGTGGGAATTATTGCTAGCCACAAGGTCATTTCTGCCCTTCCCAAAGGTTCTACCATGCCGAAATTGGCAATAAAGTCTATTAAGTAATATCTATAATATTGTAGGTGGTATCTCTCCACCACATGTCACTTGGAAGGACATGAGTCCACATGTCTCAACTTCAGTGCAAAAGGACCACTGATAAAGTAGTGCTTCCAGAAATGGCAATTAAATATTCAGATGTAATTTCTCACAATTCCTCACTAGCATTTCATCCAGGTTTCTCCAGAGACTTTTCAAAAATACACTTCATTCTGTGGGAGTCTTTACCAGATTTTGTTAAAATTGCTTTCTGGAATTCTGTTAGTAGTAATTTTAATTATTTTCTGGCTTTCTTTCCCAAAAAAAAAAAAAATGTCCAGAAGAAATACCTTCTGGTATTCCATAATGTCAAAGTGAGGAGCTGCCAGTGTGAGTTTAGACAACAAATAAACACAAGACTGAGTCAGTAATCTGGTGATGTCTTTGACTGTTGAATTCACCTGAAGAAAGTTGAAGATCACAGAATTACAGACTGGCTTAGATTGAAAGGGACCTTAAAACTCATCTTGTTCCGGCCCCCTGCCATGTGCAAAGACACTTTATACCACACCAGGTTGCTCTAAGCCCCATCAAATCTGGCCTTGAACACTTCCAGGGATGGGGCAACCACAGATTCTCTGGGCAACCTGTGCTATGGGAAAACAAATAGGGGATAAAACAGAGACCACAATGGAGCTTAATGATATTCTGGCCTTGGTGGGATACAGGCTGTGGGATCAGCAGCCACAGGTTTGAGAAGAACTGGGAAAGTACAGTATAAGCAGATATCAAGTTTTTTGAAACTATGTAGTTTTGTAAGGCTGCCAAGTAACACCAAAAATAGGCTGATTCTGTAACTAGTGGGAAATTCTTGCTTAAGGATGGGACTGCTTAGAGCTATAACTGCTTAGAGCTTCAACAGTATATAAGACTGAACTGAGAGGAAAATAAATTACTTCAACCCCTTTTTTGCTTGGACTTCAATGACTTCAACTCTGGCTTCGTTTTGCTTGGGCCTTCAATTTCTTTTTGCTTGGGCTTCTTGCTTGGACTACTTTTTGCACACCTCCTTTGAAGTCCCGTCTCTCAGTTGCGCAGCAGTTGGTGCTTCTGTGTGAAGAAGCGAAGATCTGCCTAAGCTCTGTGGCAGCTGGTGACCTCCACCCCCCCAAAACTGGAAGTGCTGCTGCAAGAAGCAGGATCAGGCCCGTTATAATCCCTCTGGATGACTGGGAGGACTGAGAGGTGAGACACTGAGAGCTGGAGAAAAGGAAACATGGGCCAGTGGAATTCTGCCCAGGAGAGAGACTTCTTTTTGTTTAGGTTTGAGCTGCTTAAGAAACATAGCAAGTCTTTACCCTCTTGTGATTTAAAACTTGTGCTGAAGTAGGCGACTGCTGAGGGAAAAGTTGTCAATGCATCTACAATCTTTACAAAAGACTTTTGGGATGGTATAGGGGTGAAATTATGGGACCATGCCATGAAGGGGCATAAAGTGGTGGTTGGGGTGTGCCCCTCTTGGGGGGTGATTTACGAGACTATGGAAAAACAAGAACAGCTTCAAGCTGTGGCTAATGAGCCCGAACGAGTGGCAGACCCACTGAAAGCCATAAATTCTTCAGTACAGCCATCTAGGCCTTGTTTCCTACCGGAGGCAAAAGAAAGATACCTGGCACCACAATCTGTGACAGTGCTTGCTACCAGTCGCTACCCCAGGAATGGAGTGGGGGAGGATGAAGAAGACCCCTTTGATCCTGGTCCTGTAGACTCTGACGATGAGCCAGATCTGTTTCCCCCAGACCCTTACAATAACTGAGTTTGTTTAAAAATAGAAGCCTTACTTGCGGGAGACTTGGAAATATCTGACACGATAGTGGCTCCCATTATATATCACGGCAGTAAACAGCATAATCCTCGTTGGGAGGCACTGTCTTTTCAGAAGGGAAACCAGAATCGGAGCTTGGGACGGCATCGTGCTCAGACACAAATGCCCCAGCTGACACAACAGCTACTGCAGTAGATACTGCAGCAGGGATCATCTTAAGTCTTCGCCCAGCAACTCATGGCAGTGCTGGACTCGACCTGCCAACCTCCAACACAGTAATGTTACTTGATTCTTCTGTTTATTTACTCTCTACAGGAATTTTTGGACTACCAAAACCCCAGAGAAGGGCTCTGTTAATAGGGAAATCTTCCACCACCCTATCAGGGCTTTTTGTTCTCCCTGGAGTCATAGATTCAGACTCTGTTAGTGAAATTAAGATCATGGCCTGAACTCCTTTTCCACCCTGTACTGTCCCTAAGGGGACTGGTGTTGCACAATTGATTCTTCTCCCACAAACATTGGCACTTGCTAAGGGAGACTATCCAGAAAGGGTGGGGGAGTTTTGGATCTACAGGAACTCCAGAAATACTATGGGTACAAGCAATTTCTGATAAACGCTCTACCTGTAAATGCATCATAAGTTTACAAGGACATCATGTAATGCTTACCAGTATCCTAGATATTGGAGCTGATGTGACCCATTTCTCAGGCTAAATAACCTCCCTCCTGGGCCCTCACAGAAGTACCCCAATCCCTTACAGGGATTGGAGGAAGCAGTCGTAGTTATCAGAGCCACCACCTAATTCAGGTGGTAGGGCCAGAGGACCACACAGCTTTGTAAAGCCATTTATTTTGCCTGTACTCATGGTGTTATGGGGGCTTAGCAGATGGATAAGGAACTTAGTAAAAGTAACCATTTATGCTTTGGGTGTAATTTTGTGCATGCTTGTTGTAGTGCCTTGTACTTTGCAATGCTTACAGAAATGGATCAACAAATCAATAAAGAAAATTTTATTAGTGCAAAAGGAAGGGGGAGATATGGAAAAACAAATGAGGGACAAAACAGCACAATGGAGCTTAATGATATTCTGGCCTTGATGGGATACAGGCCGTGGGATAAGCGACCACAGATATGAGAAGAACTGGGAAAGCACAGCATATGCAGGTATCAGGGTTTCTGAAACTATGTAGTTTTGTAAGGCTGCCAAGTAACACAAACAATAGGCTGATTCTCTTGCTTAAGGATGTGACTGCTTAGAGCTGCAACTGCTGAGAGCTGCCACAGTATATAAGACTGAACTGAGAGGAAAATAAACTACTTCAACCCCTTTTTTGCTTGGACGTCAGCTTCTTTTTGTTTGGGCTTCTTGCTTGGACTACTTTTTGCAACCCTCCTTTGAAGTCCCGTTTCTCAGTCACACGGCACTGTGCCAGGGCCTCACCACTCTGACAAGGAAAATTTTCTTTTTATTTAATTAATTTAAATTAATTTAATTTATTATAAAATA
>VWYO01006909.1:30560-83400 GCA_013400275.1 Rhadina sibilatrix | reverse complement strand
GTATATAAGATGACGAGCTGGGAAGAGGCAGGCAGTCGTCACCTGTTGCCCGTGCTGTCCAGACCCTGGCAGAGCTCAGAGAAAAAGTATTGTGATAAGATAAAATGAACAAGAAAAACAGCCTTGAAAATGAACATTTAAAGGCTCCTCATCTTTTCTGCGGGCAGCTCCGGGCTTCCTGAGGACAAAGGGCGAAGACCACCAGAATCTCAGGGGAACAGAGAGATCCCCGAGACACTCCATAACATCCTTCTTCACATGGCAGATTTAACATTAAGGTATTACATCAGTGTGCCACTTGGTCTTTAGCCAAAACAGCAACCAAATTTAAGCATTTCCAAAGCATCTGATAAGCCACTGATTGCAGATCTCTCTGCCAAACCTCAGGCTCTTCAAAGCTCTGGGACTGCCTTTTGTCTAATCTGCCCCAGAGCTCATCTTTTATCTGTTTCATTTTAGTATCCATATAGACTGTCTTGTCTGAATAGTTTAGGAGCCAAATCCAACATCATTTCTCCAGTCCTTTGATTTACCAGAAAGGTCCAACTCTAGCCACAGATATCTGACGCAGGTGACTTGTTACCCCCTAAGCAGATGCTTCAGGAGCTGGAGAGGTTGAAGATGGATGCATACCATTTCTGCAAGAGAATCAATCAAATAGTCACTAAGAAGAGGGCAGACAATATTTGTTTGGATCCATTTCAGCTCAAGTTTACAGCAGAAATCCTAAACCCTAATTCTTACACTGAGCTTTACTGGCCTTGCCACTTCAGTTACTGTGGAACCAGGGACCAAGGGGACCAGAATCTCTTCTGTGAAAAATGTAAAGTTCTTTCAGACAAGAATCAATCAGCACAGTGCTTAGAGCTGTGACAATCACCGTTTCCACTGGGCTTTCTAGACTTGGAGCAGTCAGCTTGTTTGTACCATTTTGGAGCAATTTTCCAGTGAAATCCCATAAACTGCAGCCACCCTTCACCACAGACTCCCACAAGCTGGTAGAGAGTCACACAGGATTTCACTGGACTTGTGTCTTCAAAAATAACTACTGTGAGAGAAATCCTTTGGAAAATAAAGAAAAGTTCCTGAAAAAATATGCAATTTATGCGATTTTTATTTTTCATCAGGAACTGAAAAATGCCCCAGATTTCATAAATTGGTTGCCTTATTCTTTGTGGCCTGTGAGTCATCTCCTAGATCTGTTACAAGACTAATTTTATTACCATTCAATCTGTCATTCTGAGGCTCACAGAGGATGTATCACCTGCAAAAATGCCTGACGGACCAGAGGTAACATGATTGTAGCTCAGCTAATACTTTAATCTGTGTTGGGGACTGGTCTCCAGCTGTAGATATAACTGATATGGCCAGATCAAAGAGAAATCATAGGACTGAGGCTACTAGATGGAAGCATATAAGATGGCATTTCAGGTGGAGCCCAAAGCCTAAGGCTATGTCTCTGGCAGGAGATGGAATACAACTGGGATGGCTCACTGACATGGTGCCCAAGAGACGTGAAATAGCTCACACTCAGGCTATTACACTCTCTTAATCTCTCAGGTAGTTTGTCTACTTCCAAACAGGTTATTTGGGAATTGTCCCTGACACATGACCTGTCCTGAATGGTGCCTGGGAACCATCCAGAGGGTTGGTATGAAATGAAGACACGCAAGAGCCATTTCAGCAATTTAGCAGGAAAGAGGATTGAGTACCTGGGAATGTTTTTCAGTACCACAAAACTTACTCACACCAGCCATAGTCTGAGCATCATTCCATCTGTCTCAAAGTCCATCTAACATCAGGCTCACAGATGTCAATACTACAGTTTTCAGTAAGGCACATCAGCAAAATACTTTGTGGACTGAAAAGGAATTCAAAATTCTTTTGAATTTTATGCCAGTTTAGTTTGTTTATATTTAATTTTATGCCTGACAAGACAATTTGTGTCTGACAAGAGTATTCAGATGACTTTCACAAGAATTTGAATCAGAGTTGCAACTGTTACAACCATTTCACAAGAGGCAACATAGTAGTGACTTGTAGGAAGCCACCACACCACAGTTATAAGATGGGAAGAAATTATAAAGTAGGATATACTTTGGAGACTGTCATTGCTCATTCAAAACAGATGTGAAACACATTGGTCTAGTGGTGAGATGAACAGAGAGAAAACTGTGCTGGAGACCTGGCCCAGTAAAATAGCATGGAATCTTTTTCCATGTACACACAAAAGCACATATATATATATGTGTATATGTAGTGCAAGGGTGAAATATGAAATCCTACATTAGGGGACAAATTTGAGGTCAGTTTAGAAAGTGAATACTAAATGAACAAACTGATAAATCTTAATCCCAAACAATCTCATTGAAATAATTACATATTATATGTGTGTGTACTTATACAGCTTATAGAATTCAGGCAACATACTGCAGAGATGCTCTGTGAGTGGTAGCTGCACATGGGCAAGCTGAACTTGGCTGATCTGTGGCCCTTTGACTCTTCTGCTCTTCCTGTCACTCCACACAGCCTCCATCAAGGTGACTTTGTGTTCACTATGACCAAGGCAGCAGTCATTGTTGCAGCAAATTCTGTGCAGATTGCTATGACCTCTTTTTGACAGCTTTTTTATACATGACCTACATTAGTGTTCCCTCTGCTGCTAGCCCAGTAGTACAGTTCTGACAGGTGTTTTTAATCTCCTTGTCTAAAGGGAACACGAAGTTGAAGCTGTCAAGGAAGCCACTGCCATGTGCCATTCATCATTATTCTCAGTCCAGACCTATGACTTACTCCAATATCTGGACAGCAATTTAGAGGATGCCTCCACTGAACAGAGCTAAGGGCAGACAGAGATTGCTCTGCCATCTCTCCAGTCCCCCCAAGGCTGCCAATTTCATAGGCAAGGTGAGATCTACATTCAAGCCAAGGTTAAACATAAAGCACAGGCACAGTTCATCAGATCATGGCTCCTGCAGTTTTAGAGGTATCAATGTCTAGAAGATCCACAAAATATTTATCACATATTCTCTCACATAGTAGAAGGCACAAAATAGTCCTGAAGTAAAGTGTTTAGATAACAATCTGTGAACACAGAAGAAGAGAGAAAAAGACAACACAGAGGTATCCCCCAAACCACACCAGATGAAAACAACAGCTGTCACAGTCACAAGATGTCATAAGTCCAAGGACCTAAATCAGCAGACAATGTATTAAATACATGTAGCAGATCCCTTCTTCCCTCGAGCACATCTTCCTCCATCACTACTGCTCATTCTCTGTCCAGGAGGGTGCTGGGGAAAAACATGCACAGAAGCCAATTAAATCAAACCTGTTTAAAATAGGATTGATCATTCTTAAAATGCTCTCTTTTCATCTACACAGAAGTGAAATTTGAAATATTTACATGAGTTAATGAAATAAATAATAAAAAATCTCTAAAATTAGTAAAATTATAAAAGAATCAGTGGAAAAGCTCTGAGTTGTTTTCATCTCTTTTCCCTCTCAATCAATTTTGATAATTTACATCTCTTATCTATCATACTGGGTTTTTCTGACTCATCTAAATAATTTTAATTTGATCTTTTTTCTTCTCCTAATGAAACAGTAAAAATGAATGTTTACTGAAAATTGAAGAAAGAGGCAGTTACTTTAAAAAAAAATCTCCATGATTTTTAAAGAAATCTTTTCTGGAAAATTCTGACCCACCTATCTTCAAATCAGCTCACACTTACTAAGCAAATGAAATAAGGTTGCACAGTGAGCACAATGTTATTACAGCTGCTCCAACCACTGAGCAAACACATTGATTCATTCTGAAGAAACCACAGTCGAAAAAGCTATAAAATCTTCCTAGGAGGTATTGAATTCGTTTGACTCGGTGAATAGAGGGCTTGTGTGTCTTCTGGCATAGGCATGGGTAATAAAACAAACACCAATGGAACTAAACCAAAGGTCTGTGCTGCTGCAGTTGGGATCCAGCAAAGGTGCTGTGGAGAATATCTGACTTTCCTTGAAGTCATTAAAAGTATCATCACAGATTTACATCTGATTTTCCAGATCTTTCAGTGAATGTTAACCTTAGAGAAAGGCAGCCATGGCTTGGTGTTCATGAGCCTTTTCTATCAATCCTAGAAACTTCCCTCATTTCCTGATGATGTTTCTTACATGCAGTTTCTTTAGCTTTCTTTTTAGACCAAACAAGTTTCCTATGGCTCCCTATAGATTTTCTGTTTACCACATTACACATAAATCTTCACATATTTTGTTTTCTGGCTTATTTATTCTATTTTTTTTTAAGGTATGAGAATGTCTAGCTGCATCTCCATAGATTATATTATGTAAACTGTACCAGCAAAGTGAAATTGTCTTAATCAAATTGTGCAGATAAAGATTCAAGGTTATTCAGCCATAGCAGGGCTGCTGGAACTGAATCAAACCAAGGATTGCATGCTTATAAGTATAAGGATTGCATGGAGAGAAAGCAAGAAGAGGAAGGACGGGATTGTTTATTATTGTTTATTATCTCATAGCTCACACACTGCCAGCAGGTTGAATGGAACTGCCTCTGCCTGCTTTCTAACACCATGTATACAAAGTTCCCTATCAAAGGCACAGTTTAGATGTCACTTGTCCCAGCCCATGGCAGAGTGCTTGGAACTGAATGACTTTAAGGTCCCTTCCAATCCAAACCATTCTATGACTCCATGATCATATGATTGCAGCGAAGAAATTTTGCCATTTCAAAGACATTTTCAAAAGTATGAAAAATACAGCATTAGTTGTTTATAATACTTGGCATTTTCTTCCAAATCTATGATTTAAAAAAGTTAAAGAAATATGGGAAAGAATCATCCAAATAGTATTCATAAAAACTTCAGAGGAATCAGTAGCAAAATAGATGCAACACTGAAAATGAAGGGTGAGTATTTATCCTTGCAGAAAACAGGCCTGTTCCCGTCAGCCTATGCTCTGTGGAGGTAAGGAAGTTAATATAAGCACATTGTCTGTTTCCATAAATAGCACATTTATTGATTTATTTCTGTGATTAAGCTGAATGCGACTTCTTTATCATATGCTATAACAAAGACTTTGAAATGTATCAGCTCCACATCCAAGCCATGTAATAATCAGATTACTTCAAATCCCAACATATAATTGTGCTCTTCTCCCTGGGATCTGCTGACAGGGGAATGGTTCAAAACTGCACCAGAAGATGTTCAGACTGGACATTAAGACATATTTCTTTATGACAGTGTGGTCAAACATTGGAATACTTTCTAGAGAGGTGGCTGATGTCCCAAGGCTGCCAGTATTTCAAAGGCATTTGGGCAATGCCATTAGTAACGTGTTTTAACTATTGTTCAGTCATGGAGTAGTCAGGCACTTGGGCTGGATGACCACTGTAAGTCCCTTTCAACTGAAGAATTATAGTGTCATCTAGCCTAATCTGGTCTATTTCATGTTTATTTTGACATAAGGTTTTACCATAACAAAGAGGCGAGCAGCTCATGCTGATCCCATGAACATCAAGAGCAAGTAGGGATGTTAGTTTTGTAGTGCCATCAGTATTTTAGAATTGATTTGACAGCTAATTTGGGTTGCTTGACAATAATTGTATGTATGGGGGTGCTACACGTAGTGCAGCCCAGAGAGCTAAGCCTGTGCTGCCTTCGGGCACTCTGTGTCAACAGCTCAGGTATTGCTAAAGCTGGCGTTGGGGTAACCCAGATTTCAGTGTTGGTTCATGATGTCAGCTCAGTCTCTGAGGCATCCTGGCGAGGAGAGAGCCACCACTGCAATGAAAAAATGTGGCAGAGAGCTGGGGCTTGGTCTCTTCTCACAAGTGACAAGTGATAGGACAAGCGAAAATGGCCTCAAGTGCCAGGGGAGGTTTTTGGACAGCAGGAAAATTTTATTCATGGAAAAGGTGTTATTAAACACTGGAGGAGGCTGTCTAGGGAAGTGATACAATCACTGTCCCTGAAGGTGCTTAAACAGATGTTTAGAGGCAGAGCGTAAGAACACAACTTAGTGGTAAACACAGCAGTGCTGGGTTAACAGTTGGACTTGATCATACAGGTGTTTTCCAACCTAAATTATTCTGAAAAGGTAAAGAAATTCCTATAAAATACAGAAAACTTCTTTTTTTTTTTTCTCAAAAGAAGTAATTTAGTAATTGAATAGTTATTTATCTAACAGTTAATTATCTTTTATTCAAAATGTAAATAACCTTTCAAGAGCATGAGAAAGCTGAAAAGAGGCTGGTAACAGTCAGGCAAACAGTTTTTCCTGTGGCAGGCAGCAATAGCTACTGACATGGATTCAGCACAAGACAAGTTCTGCAGATGTTCAGAGGATCAGTCAACAGCTGATGGGTGCTCACTGGGACTCAGATCTCACACCCTTCCACAGAGGAACTGCTTCTCAGAGCTCTGTCTAGGGGTGATTATGAAACTCTTCTCAGTGACTCAACATCAATCACGTGGTTTTGCCAACAGACATGTTAGCCTACAGAGCAGTGGGGGTATTTCATGAATGCAGACAGGATGTGGCAAGTATGAAGCTCAATCCCAGAAATTCTTCACCAAGGTTTTAATTTGTGACAGTAAATTAAAGATGCATGAGAGTGATTTTGTCTGTCCTGTTTGAAACTATTGTTGACAAACAGGCTAAGATTAGGTAAAGGACCCCAAGAAGACTCTAGATTTGCAGTTCTTCTAATGAATAATTTCTTTTTCCTTTTTTCCATTTTTCTCATATTTAAGGATTTTCTTACTTTTTTCTGGTCCAAAGCCCTATAAATAAGCAGAGAGAAGGAAAATGCAATCAATATCATGAAAACCAGTTCCTAGAGCGGTTGCTATAGCAGTACTCAGCAGAACATCAGATGGGGGTAGAAGAAAGTAATAACTGGACCATAAGGTCCAAAAACAAGGTTGATCCTTTTTTTTTTCCTTTTATGTAAACGGAGAGCACAATGAGGAATGCCACAACTCAGTCTAGCAATATAACTCTATTCGATCATACAGGTCTTTATTTAATACATCTTTATTTAATCAGAGTTGGTATTTTGAAAAGCTTCGCTCTCACCTCAGAAACTCCTGGACACAGAATATTTTTACTTTTCTTCTACGTAGAATGTTATAATGGAATTCAATGAGAAACCTTTTCTGGCCACTTTTCAAAGACCTGCATTTACAGGGAAACCATTGAAGAAGCTGTGACTAACCATCTCCTTTCCCAAAAGAATCAGAAAAATATGCTGGAGACAAGTACTCTGGAGGAAGAACCATCTTGTGGTTTAAGTGGTCCTAAGGAAGACTGATGAGCAAAGAACTAAGTAGTCACACTTATCCAGTATCTAATTTTGGAATTCAGTCTACAGCCTCTTCAGCCTGTGCTTTTATCACCACAATCTGGTTTCATCAAGGAGAAGGTGATGAGAGAGCAGAAAACACTCACCACTTCTCCATTACTATTTTGAAAGAACTGACTGTGTGATCTTACGAATGGGACCTAACAGAGTAACTGCACATTTATTTAGCTGCAAACAGTGGTAGAGGATTTGCATATCACTCATTAAAACACTGGGGAATCATAGTTCAAAGTGTGGATATGAATGAAGTCTGGTGCCTTTTGTTGTTGCTCTGTTGTTACAGTTGTTTGCATTGTACAAAAATATATATATATTTAAACATATTTAGTTTTTGTGTTCCTTCCTTTGTGCCTTTTCATGCCAATCACAAATTTTCTCTACCAGAAACTGTTTCATACAAGACACTTCAGATGACTGCTGGAAGACTGGCCAATGGATCTGTGTTGCAGAGAAACTGCAAATGTTTAAGACACTTGCACCCAAAGCAATTTAAACAAGAACTTTGCTGCCTTTATTCCTTTCACTAATAGATAGAATAAGCCATTTTGTCCCCTAGGAGAGCCTGAGACCTAGGTATAAGTGGAACATAAAGTTGTTATGCCTTCCCTCAGAACTCTGGAACCTAGGCAGAAGACAAACATATTTCATATCTGGTATCTGCAATTACTTGAATGATTTTTAGTTTTTAGGTTTTTTGCCCTGCTTCTTGTGGGTGGATCTTCCTTTTCTATCTACTTCAGAACAAAACCAAGAGGAAAAAAGCTATGATCCAAAACTGGGACAAATTTGTCCCTGCTTCACATAGCCTTCAGTTTTGGACATCCAAATGAGTGTCTTCCATACATATCCCTTCATCTTACACTTCCACCAGTGAAAAGCAAAATCTTTTTTATCTCTTGCACTTTGAGTAAAAAAGTGAAAACACAATTTGTCAAACATGCTGATAAAAGGAAACATCTATTGCTGTTATCGAATTTAGCAGACATCAGTGAGCAACCCTGAAAATCAGGATAAACACACAAGGAAGCAGTTGTCAAGAGTTTAAGAGACTTGTTCAAAGGCACAAAGATACAAGCAAGTACAGTAATTCTGTGCATCAGTGTCCATAAAAGACTGCTAAGATAAAGGCAGACTACTTTTCCCAAGATAAAAGCAGGCACCATTTTAACAGAAGAATTCTCCACAACATCAAGATCTTAGATTGGGAGTCTGATTATTTTCAGTAATACGCCTCTTAGATGAAAATTTGGAGAAGCCATACCACCGTCTGCCCACCAGAACAGAATCTCCTCAGACAAAGAAAACAGGAAATTAAATTAGATTTTGGCCTTCTGGATAGAGAAAGAAGAGGAATAATTACTCTGTGGAGGAAAATGGAACTACTGCTGGGATCAAATGCACTAAATAATTGATTTGATTTTTGTATACATTCTAGGTTATTGAATAAAAACATTTTAAAACATCAAAATAAATAACACAATAAATATAAAATGTGTTATAAGTACAGATTATCAAAATGCATTTTCTAAGTCACATTATCACAGTAGAAAACGTACTTACTTGTGGACTTACAAGTAAACATTTACTTCACGTCTATAATTCTTGTATTTCATAGAATCATAGCAATTAAATCGTAGTATTTAAATAATTTTGCATGGACTTGTAACTACACCAAGAAACTTGAGAGCTAATTGAATTTTAATGTTCCATCAAAAATGGCAATTTTCTAATTAAAAGTTAAATAGTATATTAGATGCTTTTTTTTTAATGTAATGTTTCTTGTTGGGATTTTCAGTGCAACTTTGTGAATTTTAACATAACATATTAGATCTGAATCATCCAGATGCAATGATTTTCCATTTATTTTCCAATTAAGATATTTGAATCAAGGAAGAGATTGTTAAACATTCAGACTTGCACAATTGGAGTACATTTTTCCCTGATACTTTGTTGCAGAAGAAGTATTGAAAAGGTTCTGATTTTTAATATGCATGATTTATGAAAATAGCAATAAGCTTATTTAATGTCATCAATGGAAATCTTTTGAAGCATTAGCTAAGTTGTCTAGAAAGGTGAAATATTTTTTTACCATTTCAGTCTGAAAAAGGGTCCCATCTACCACCGCTATTTTCAGCAAGATATGGATTCTCGCATATTGAAAAAAAAAAAAAAAAAAAGAAAGAAAAAAAAAGTGCTGTTCCTAATTATCTCTTTGAAGAAACAATGTGTTCTTTTTAAGTCTTCCTAATTTCTGTAAGGTAAAGAAACTGTCACAGTCTACTTGAGTTACATTTTTCCCATACTGAAAGGTGATTTATGGAAAGGTTACAGTGAAACAGTTCTTCACCTTCTTTCTCTATGGGTTGTGACACAGGGACAGCTGGTGAGAAAGGGTTACAGAGATCTGAAGGGAAGAATTTAATGAAATCAGTGATTTTTATCATTGGCCTCAAGGGGTGAGAGGTTTCCCCCAAGACTTAAGACTTGTGGAATCCAGGATCCCAAAACCTTGCTCCCACACATAATTTATAGTAACTTGACATGTGTTGTACCATGCTTATGTAACAAATTACAGCACAATGAATCTATTATGTCTGTGTTTTCCTTGTTTTGAAGTTTCCCATTACCTGTGCTTTGCAATAATGGCTCCTCTGTTACTCGTGCAAAGTACAAAGTTGCATAACTCAGAGAAAATTAAGAGAGCCCTGTGCAATCTACCTCCACTCAGGTACCAGAAGAAGGCTCTGCGCTGTCCCAGGTGAGCGCTGGCACTTGGTGTTGGCCCTCCCTTCGGTATTTCTTCTCTCTGTAGCCCAGCTGCAGCACAGCACACTCCTGTCTAGAAGGCCAAGACACAATGAGGATGCTGAGCTCATGCTGCCACACACCAGTGAAAGGTCTATTTTGGGACAGAGGTCTTTGTCACTGCTCTCACCCACATTTTTCTGTTGCTGTTGTACCTTGTCACAAAGAAAGATAAATGCTGAAAATGAAGAATTTCTAATGTAACCTGAGCACATCCAGCAAGGAAGAACTTGAAGGACAGGGCCCATGTGAAAGACATTCTGGTTCACTGAGTTCAGAGATGTCTGGAAGACACATTAAGTAGTCCCTTGCAAAAATTTACCAAGTTCTCTTTTGAAGATTATCCAACTACTGCTCTTCTCACAAGAGAGTTGTTTCAGAGATTCGTTCCTCTGGAGATTAGAAACCTGCCTGGCCTTTCACTAAGTTGTTTTTTCCACAGAAATTTCTATATCCTGTAATTCAACTATCTTGCCTTCAGTTTAGTCCCTGATATGTACTTGAATAAAATAATCATGTCCCCTCTTCATTGCAAATATTCAAATCACTGCTATCAACTGTCAGTATTTTGGACTTCAGTTGTGAAATTAACAGCTGCTCTCCCATTTCATAGATTTTTTTTTTTTTTTAACACACAGAATTATTCCAGAGCAGAAAGCAAAAAAAAACCTGTTCTATCAAAATTCAGCAGATTTAGCTCTTCTGATACCAGTGAAGATGACAGTGAAGGAAACCAGTGAAGTCCATCTTAATATACGATGGACATCTGTGGAATTAAGCCATAGGTGTGTTAAAACAATGGAGTTATCAGGTACTTTGCAACACATTGCAGATGAACTATCTTTGACTACCAGCAAACTCGAGCATATAAATACATGTAGGCTACAGTTTTTAATAACCACAATGTGGATTTTAGCTATCACTAACTGCATGGAGATATCACTAGTATCAGTGCCATGTCTTCCTTTAGTCAAAGCTTCTGTTTTTTTCTGACTTTTTACTGTTTCATCTAAACATCTAGATTTCTTTGTCTTCTATGGATTTGTCTTATTTTCTACAAGGTATGGATAAATGCACTGTATAACACTTCATTTCATCAGCTTTGAGAGTTTTGAGTGATTTTACCCCCCAGAGATTTCTGCCATACCATGCAAGCTGCTACAGTGACAAACTTAGGAAGGAAAAGTCATTCAAAGGTAATCAAGGGGACAGCATAATTTTGTCCTCACTCTGTAAGCTTACTGAATTTTGCATTCATTTCTTCCCAAACACAAACTGCAGCTTCATATATCTTCCTGATCGTAGCCATGTTCTACACCCCTGTGATGCATTCTTACCTCAACTTTTGAAGCTGATAAATCCAAGGGTGAACTTGCACTTTGCTGTTGCTCATGAGTTGTGCTACTCTGACTTCCCCATTCAAAAACAAGTACCTCTGAAGTGTGACATATCAAAATCACAGCATTCCCAGGCTATCACTTTCCCTTGAGGATGTGAAGACAGGCTGTGAGAATTGGGATTGTACAGCCTGGAGAAACTTCAAGGACATACTATAGCTGCCTTCCAGTACTGACAGGGGACCTGAAAGTGAGCTGGAGAGGGGCTTTTCACAGGGGCATGTAGTGATAGAAAAAGCTTTAAACCGAAAGGAAGAAGTTTTAGATTAAAAATTAGGAAGAAATTCTTTACTGTGTGGGTGGTGAGACACTGGCACAGGTTGCCCAGAGAAGTTGTGGATGCCCCATCCCTGGAAGTGTTAAAGGCCAGGTTGGATGAAAGTGGGTCTAGTGCAAGGTGTCTCTGTGCGCGGCAGGGAGTCAGAACCAGATGGCACGTGTTCTTTAAGGTCCCTTCCATCCCAAACCACTCTCTGATTCTGTGAATCTACGTGCATGAATGAATTAGCTCCACTTTACAGTTCTGCACTCCGTGCACTGCAGCATGTTTCACATTACTCAACAGGACCGGCTGCCAACAGCATCACCAGGTTTAATACGGAAATGCAAAGATCCATTAAGGGATGAATGGAACACTAATACAAAGCTAATGTTTGTGAACCCAAGGGTTTCACTCTGAAAGGAAATGTGAAATTTGAGGAAGTCATAAAGGCTGCCAAACCCAGCAAATCCCTCCTAATACACACCTCTTTATACCTGCATTCTCAAGTAGGGGAGTGTTCTTTCATAGAATTCAGTTCTGCAAATGCTCACACACAGAGAAAGCATGTTTCCTCAGAGCAGTCTTGCTGTTTTCCCTGAAAGTACTTTAGTGTGCAAAGATAAGCAAGCACAAAGAAATGTGAGGAACACAGATCTTCTTTTAAGCACTGCCTTAATTCTCCCTTTGTTTATGGCATTGTAAATCTCATACATACCCTTGAGTTAAAATAAAACAGGTGAAAGTGACCAAAAGAATAAAATCTACCATAAGAACATGACCTAAAATGGACACAAATGTCAAATTCAATAGATAGTTTCTTCTCAAGATCCTATGCAGCACAGACCCTCTGTACAACTCAGGATGCAAACATAACACAATTATTTAACATTAGTAAGGCAGACACCCCCTACCCTTTCTGTCTGCTCTGTAAAGTCAACAGGAAATGTGTCATCAAGAAATCTTTTTCTCCTTTCCTAATAGAAAGGAGAATAGAAAGAATAGAAATAAATTCCTCATAAGAAATCAAATCTATCTGGCATTGAAATCCAGGCCCTACTGAAAATCTCCAGCTAAACTGCCAATGACTTTAAGGTAAAAATGACAATACCTTAGTTGATGTGATTCAAGGTCTCTGTTACAGCCAGCAACAGCCACTGGAAAGCACAAGGCAAAGCACATAAACAATAGACCCTGCTCTGGCAAATAACTTCAGTGTTTGGACAAATGTGTCTGAGATTTCATTTATTTTGCATCACTTGGAGACGATCAGTCCAAGCCCTCAGGTAAAACTAACCTCTACCCTGCTAGTAGTCTGGGAGAAAAATGTTGTATTCTTCAGAAATGGATGAAGTAGGTATTATACCATTCATTCTGGAAAGCAGAAAGAAAAAAAAAATTAATTTCAGCAGAAACAGAACATTCTGATTAATTTGTACCATTAACAGGGAAGAAAAGGCAATCTCTAGTTGAGCTTTATCGGAGAAGTAATTTCCTTCTCGTACTTTGAACTTTCTTCTGAACACAGAATCCTACACCCAGGAGAAGGCAACAGGATGCCTCTTCAACGCTAAATTATGTGCATTTGTATCTGATGAAGGTTTTTAAGAAGTTTCTCTGATCTTCATAAAGTTCTATGACTTTCATCAGCCACTGAAGGTTTTCAAATTCATCTGTATCCAAAACAGACAAAAGGAAAAGGATGTAGTTTTATTTCTTCTTATCTGAGACTTTAAATAAACAGATATAATCTGTCTATTGTTTGAATCATAAACAACTGTCTGTTAAGAGTGACCTTCAGCACGCTGTATTGAGAAACTTACAGAACATGCAACATATTGAGGTACATTTTTTAATACAAGGCTTCTGCTTTTTATAATCCCTGTAGAATAGAAACTATCAAGCAATGCAAATGTTTCCAAAATGCCCTGTTAGAGGGGAAAAAAGCGATTGAAGTAAAATATGTCATTTTAGTATTTCCTGTGTGCTTTCATCCACTAATAGCAAAGAATCAAAACTATATAAATTCAATTTCATGTTTTGACTACTATTGTTAATTTTCATTTCCATGGAAAAATGTTTTAACTACAACAGGATATTGCATCTGAAGACATACCTTCTCATTTACTTCATTGCCCATTAGCAATGTCAATATTTAGGCTATCAGAACAGGCAGATAAAGAGGATGGGAAACTCGAGGAGAACTTTTATCTGTTTAAGGAGCCTGTAGCTAGTGTGGCAATTGTTAAAGAACTTGTAGGAAGAGAAAGGGAGAAGGAATGGATGATAAGCTTTAAAATGGAAGAGGCTGATGTGAGATGGAATAATGTTGGTGAAATGACATCTGGCAGTAGCTTCTAGTGAAAGAGGAATGGAATCAAAACCACCAGATGAGTAAGTTTCAAACTTCCCCAAGCTAGAGACTTGGGGAAAAGTGGCTGGGAAGCTGCCTGGTGGAAAAAGACCTGGGGATATTGGTCAACAGCAGCTGAACATGAGCCAGGGTGTGCCCAGGTGGCCCAGAAGGCCGATGGCATCCTGGCCTGGATCAGCCCTGGTGTGGCCAGCAGGAGCAGGGCAGTGACCGTCCCCCTGCACTGGGCACTGCTGAGGCCACACCTCAAATCCTGTGCTCTGTTCTGGGCCCCTCACTGCAAGAAAGACATTGAGGGGCTGGAGCGTGTCCAGAGAAGGGCAAGGGAGCTGGGGAAGGGTCTGGAGCACAAGGGCTGTGAGGGGCAGCTGAGGGAGCTGGGGGTGCTCAGGCTGGAGAAAAGGAGGCTCAGGGGGAATCTTGTCACTCCCTACAACTGCCTGGTGGGCAGGTGGGGGTTGCTCTCTTCTCCCAGGCTACAAGCCTGCGATGAGAGGAAATGGCCTTAAGTTGCACCAAGGGAGGTCTGGATATTGGAATTTTTTTTCATAGAAAGGATTGTGCATCATTGGAACAGCCTGCCAGGGAAGTGGTGAAGTCACCAGGCCTGGAGGTGTTTAAAAGACATATGGACATGGTCCTTAGGGTTGTGATTTAGTGGTGAACATAGCAATGCTTTAAGTACAAATCATTGTACTTTATGATCTTTTCCAACCTAAATGATCCTAAATAGGCAAGTAAGTCCCTTGAACATAAGCAACTTTTTTCTTTTACAAAAAAATAGTGTCATTATGAAACACTTTGCTCTCTCAAACTACGGCTTCAGTAGTAGAAGCTGAAAGTAGAAGCTGTCACAATTTTAGAAAAAGTTCTGAATTAAGGATGAGAAATAGATGATATAATCCCCATTATGGAGGAAGGCAGGACCCACGACTTCATATTTTCTACAGTTTGTTTCAGCTGACTGAAGCATTTTCTGTTGCCTAATTTAGGACAGGATAAATCATTTCCTAGTGGCCCTTGTTTGTCATTCTTTTCAATAGAAAAAGCACACGTGACCAGCTAATATTAGAGGCCTACCTTGCTCATGAACTTGTAGACACTGAGGCAGCAACCAGACAGAGAGAAGTTCCCCAACCAATTCATACTCTTCTGCCCATTCATTCTCCAATGTATCCTCATTGGAAATGATCACAAACAAAATGAAAACAAACAAACAAAAACTTTCCCAAACAAAAACAAATAAGCAAAACAAGAGAAAAACCACAAACAAATCCATGGAGGTATGCAAATTTAACTGGCATAAAGCTGAATGCCTGGTGGAGAATGTAGAATAGAATAAAAATGTATTTTGAAGAATAAATAAGGAGGAATATTACAATAACCAAGAGGGTCCACTGGGAAAACTTTAACCTTCTAGAAATTTTTGAATTTGTGTCTTGTAGGGATCTCAGACACTGCCCATGAACAACTGGATAAAAGTTCTAGGAGAAGAGAGTGAAGATGAGGAATAGAGGTGTGACAAACAACACAGGACTGAGAGGCAACACTCTGTGACTCATTTCATTGAATAGTATAAAGAGTGAGAAGAAAAACATTTCCATGTTTTGTAAGTAGGTTCAACAAGAACGTGAAGATCAGTGACCCTGTAGATCTGAGATGAGGTCATGGCAATTTGCCATAAATGAGAAACTAAATGGGTTTAGAGAGAAAATTGTAATCTCTGGTTCATTGTTATAAATTTGTCAAAAGGAATAGGTTTTCATTATAATTAGCATTACAAGATTCTTTCTTCTTACTTGATCTTTCCTTCCTTCCAGTAAGTGCTCAAAGACTAATTGTTGTCCATTGTGCAAAAGTTCACCCCACACAAACAAGGATGCACACCTGAAAAGTAAAATAATGTGATTTTTAATGAGCTGTCCTATGAATCAGAAAACACAAAAGTATCTCTCTTCATTGTCTTTGGGTTCAGCAAAGTCTTTATCAGACACTCCACATAATTAAGCTTCTGCAACTTTGAACACAAGACTCAGCATAATTGGATCCCTGCATTATGCAAAAGTTTCACTGCCAAGCCAGGAAGCACAGCTCATGCACTGTGAGTGGTGTGACAAATCACACTTGACAAATTCAGATTAGTCAAAGTAAACAGTTTTGAAGCAAACATAGTTTGCAACCCCTGTCTTCAACAAGCTGTGAAGAATGAATGTATTCATTAGCAACCTAATGGTCAAGCCTAAATACACTGCAGGTTTGTTTAGAGATCATTTCCATAACAAGGTCATTTAGAACTCCCCAGCCTCAAGTTTGTGTAACCTTTATCAAATCTAGAGTTGAGGAACTGGGCTGGAAAATTTGATTTGGAAATGTGAAGAGATTCACAATGGGAAATGTAACCCAGAAATCTATTCTTTCAACTACAGAAGGCTGGCATCCTCACTAAATGCTGGTTAACTCAAGAAGTCCTGGGACTTCTCAGGAGGGAACAGGGTTTTGCCTGATTAGGTCCATATTGGAGGAAGTGCTTGCTTCACTGTTTCGTGTAACACAGCTGCGCATCTATTGAATTTTCTGTTCTGGATTTTAATGAACTTTGACATATTTTGGTTTTTTGTTTCCTATTAGCTAGGCTTTTAGGAAGAGTAGAAGATGAAAGAGTTGTTATTCTTCTTCCACTAAATTTCAATTTAAGCCCAATAAATTGATGTGTCCCAGTTTCTGTAGATTACATTCTCAACAACCCAGAAAGTAGGGAATAATATTGTTCTAGGTCTGCTGAGTAGAGGAACATTGAAACAAAAACACTTGTTTACCATGAAACACGTTCAGCCACAGTAAGGACATCCAGAACAAATGGTAAATGTAAATATTGCAAAAGAAATTGCTATAGAAGAGAAAAGGTGTCAGTGCATCTGGTACATTGAACTGCAGAGAATACAAGTTAGGGCAGACTGTCCAAAAATTGCCCTTTTGTGTGGTGCTAGTCTTGCATTAACTATCCTTCCTAATGGTTTAAGACAATGCCAGAGGTAAATCCTGTAAATGTACAGGGATGACCCTGTAAGATCACAAGATGTTAAGCTTTTAAGCCATGTTTTGACGTAGCTTCTTGAAGTTTTGACATTCGTCTTATCTCATTTCAAAAAGGAGGAACTGGTTATACAAAACTAAATTTCACAGTCAAAATACCCATTGTCCCAATCAGATCCCTTTAGAAAAAGTGTGTACCTCCCTTTTCAAAACATTAAGAGCATATTTGAACGTACACCTTTATTCCCAGAAAAATATCCAAATGGCCAAGAATCAAATCCTGCAAATATTTACAATCAGGGTAGCTGCATTAGTAGTAAGATTACCAGACAGGGTGATCAGTACCAAGTGTTTGGAGCAATATATCTCACCTAAAGTCTCTCAGTAATAGAAATTTGCATTTGGACATCAGATTACAGATAAACTGGTTTGCATCAATACTCAAAGAAACACTTTTGTAGGTCTCTTGGTGTTTTAGTCAAATGAAATATTTTGCTTGACCTGAAATATTTTATTTGCTTCTTTTAAAAGTAGCTTTGAAATATCATCAGTAGCACAAAACTATTTTATCTCAAAGTTGCAAAATAACCAAGTATTTGGGAAGGGCTGAAATTATTTAATGAATTGGGCTTGAGCTCACAAACAGTTCTATGCAACATGGAAGTCCATTATTTTCACAGATGATTAATTTTTCTGGAAGAGTTCAGCCCATTCTGTTTCTGCCACTATTTGAAATGTATTAGCAAAATGCACCCTCCTCAGTTTCTGCACTGCAGGTACATTTGCACAAGGTGTATCCACACATCACCAGTTGTTAGTGACAAGAGACAAAGCGTAAATTTGACTGGACATAATCTTTGTTTGGAGTTAGTTATCACCAGTTATGTAGAAGTGCATTTTTCTTCAGTCTTCAAGTACACTCACAACAACTTTCTTCCTAAAATATTTGATCCAATTATTGTCACACTGCCATCTCCGTAATAGTCTTGGGCTCAGACACAGACTCCAGCTTATACAAAATATAAGTAGGTATAAATCACTTACAGGAAGATTGAATCACATCCACAGAGCCAGAGAAAGACAGTGGAGGAAACTAGTTGTGAGAAGGAAGTTCTGTCAAACAATGAAAAGCTAGTAGTTTAGTTTTCCTGGTTTTGTTAAACTCTGGACTATAGTTTTGATTAACCTTGCAACACAAATCTGAAGGAACTACTTAATATGATATTTCCTCAGTGAAGGAGGTGTGAACAGTTTCACAGCCTTGAAGGCACCAAAATAAAGAAGGCAGTATCTTTGGGTCCCACAGGTGCTATGTGAGTCTCTGAGGAGTGCTGCAGACTTTGTGGGCCAGATCCTCATCTCGTTGCCCTGGCTTAGCTGCAGAACCACCAACAGCCCTCGTCAAGCTAGTGGGAAAGGGTGGAGAAAGAAGTTGTATGTTATCAGCAAGAGTTGATGATATCTGTGATGCACTGCCTGTATTCCTTACTCAGACAGACCATCTCCTTCCAGATAGAAGGTGAATAGGCCTACAGTAGATAGAGGGAGCTGAATTTGCTCCCAGGAATTGATTTGACTCCAAAGGGTTACTTCAGATTGATTCACAAGACATCTGAGGCCCTCATGAGTCAAAGTCTGTGGATGTGTTACAGAAATGAAAAAGCAGAACAACGTGTGCATGACCATCAGATTGTACTACCACAGTAATACAATCATCCTTTTGGATGATTCAATTTGGAATAACCATTGATAAACACTATACAATGTAATTTTCAAGAATAACCTTAGATACTATAGTATCTTCAGCTGCATTAAAAGCAGAGTAGCCAGCAGAACAAGGGAGGCAATTCTCCCATTCCCCTCTGCTCTCATAAAAAGCCACCTGGAGAGCTGCATCCAAGTCTGGGGCTCCTCAACATAAGAAGGATGTGGACCTGGTGGAGTGAGTCCAGGAGACAGCCATAAAAATGATCAGAGGGTTGGAGCAGGCTGAGAGAGTTGGGGCTGTTCAGCCTAGGGAGAAGGCTCTTGGGAGACAGAGACACTGTCAGGTACATACAGGGGGCCACAAGAGAGATGGAGGGGGCCTTCTTACAAGGCCACATAGTGATAGGACATTTGGGAATGACTTTAAACTGAAAGGTAGGGGTTTACATTAGAAATAAGGCAGAAATTCTTTGCTATGAGGGAAGTGAAACAATGGAACAGGTTACTCAAAGGAGTAGTGGATGTCCCATCCCTGGAAGTATTCAAGACCAGGTTGGATGGGGCTCTGAGCATCCTGGTTGGGTGGAAGGTGTCCCTGCCCATGGAAAGGTGGGCTGAAACTAAATGATCTTCAAGGTCCCTTCCAACCCCAACCACTCTATGATTCTGTAAGTACTTGTGAGATAGGATTTTCTATTACTAACTGCCTTCCTGTGTCTGCTGACCCCAACACATGCCTCCTTTCAGGCAGACTGGCTCCTGTCAGCTCCCTCCTGTACTTGCAGTGTCCTTCAGCTCCCTCCAATGCTCGTTCTGAACAATTCACATCCAGAAATGGCTGCATGTCTTTCAACAGGATAGCCTGAGATATGGGTTGGAGTGGCAAATGTGTGCTCTGGGCATGAGGTTTCCTCTGTTCCCCAGCCTGTGTTGACAGCAGTTTCACTCAATGCTGCCTTCCTTACTCGCCACTACTCGGTCAGTGCTAATGGAGAATAGAAATGACAAAACCTATATATTTGCTTCTGAAATTGCATTTGATGATTTTTTTTTCCTAAAATATTGTCATTCTTAGGTTTGCTTTCAGAGGCTAGACATATTGCCTCTTGTCTTGACTATCTAGCTCCTGCCATGAACAACCTTTGAACCTACTGTTTTCAAACAGCAATATCTGCCACAGGTTTATAGACAGTTCTTCAGGGAGAGCTAGGGGTTATGTTCAGTGTGCCAGAAATATGACCAAATTAATGCAAACTTTCTTTCAGTTTCATATCCCTGGAAAGTTGGATGCTCAGAAACTCACAAAGATAAACAGTGTCAATGTGGAATTCCTGATGTGGAGACATAGCAATTCTCTCCCTCTTCTCGGTTTCATATAAGTATGACAGCTTGCTCTTCGTCATCCTCACACACTGGCTGCAGAACTAATACTGGCTGCAATGCTCTAGAGTTGTAGAATTGTAACACAGTAGAAAGGTGTCCTCTTTTGGTAATACCTGGAATGCTTTATTCTGATGAAAATTCATTTGAGTAAAAATTTTAGAAACAGATCTATTCAACAAATTGAATATGGTCTCTGTTTTCTGCACTGTCAGTGTGATTGCTGTAGTCATAGCCACATAACTTCACAGCTTTTGAAATTTTAAAGAAACATCAACTAATACATGGACAAAACATACTTGCACATTAAATAACAGAAGAAAGGAAAGAATAACCATGGTGTCCAGCTGAGCAGTCTGCAGTGTGTCTGTCAGCAGTTTCATGCTGTGGTGCCATCGCTGCTCTGTTATACCCAGGGGAGCTCTCTGCTTGGACCTCTCTCATTCCCTAGAGCATTTCCTTCTCCCTGAACTATTTCCTTAGGAATCAACCTGAGCATCACTTCCTGGTCCTGCACTGCAAAAGCACGTTCCCGTTAACATTTAATATTTGAATATATGTTTTGACCCTTTGGTCAGAAGAGAATGGTGATGCTCTAATAACATCTCTGTTTACTTTGTCATTTTGAAAGCATTAAGATGATGACATTATCCAAAACATCCATAAAGAGACATAGACATTTTCCCAGAATTGTCTGAAGAATAAAATGCCACTGTATTTAATTCAAAAGCAAGAACTTTTTCTGCTAGCTAGAGTAATGCCATTATTATAGTCCAAAATAAATATTTGAAATAAATCTGACTAAGAATTTTGCTTCAACAGAAAGGATAGTAAAAGATAGAGATCTGAGCATTTTTAGGGAAAAACACTTCTGACTTTTTAAAAAAAGCTACTTTCTGAAGCCACATAGTCAGTCAAAATTCATCCGAGGTCAACCTTCATTGCTCAGAGAAATTAGACCAAAGGTGATACTGTTTTAGAACACTCTGTTTTGTATTTATCACTACAGAAGTTTTAATAAAACCCCATTTTATATTTATCACTACAGAACAGATGCAGGATTTCAAAGTATGCAGCCAAAAGCCATTTTTATAACCTGTTAGCAGATTGTAACCTTTCCTGTATGACACGTGTAGACTTTGAGTTTCTATCTCTTTGTCACCTTGATTTTTTTTAACCTGTTATCAGACTGTAACCTTTCCTTTGCAATACATGCAAACTTTGAGCTCTATACCTTTGTCACCTTGATTTTTAGCTTGTAATGCAGCATTGTCTTCAGACTAATAAACACATATTAAAAGAAATGTAAAGAACACATTTTGTGTCATTCTCTTTAAACAAAACCTAAAGGTAGAATACAGCAATTCTTTAGGATGTGATGTGCGCCTGTGGCTTCCTTATGTGGGCAGACAATTTTCCCCACACAAAGGGGAATTCCAGTGCCAACAGCTCTGGATGTACTTAGTGCTATTTTTATGAGGCTATAAACAAAGCAGAACTTCCTAGAATGTATAATAAAATATTTGCATATCAGTATAGATATTTTTAAACTTTCCTTATAGACAATGATACAGATGCATCTGGAAGAGGTGTCAAAGAGTCAAAAGGAATTCAAGGGATGTGACACCTCAAAACTCCTTAAACTGCAAAGTGAGGACACTAATATCAAAAAAAAGTTTCTAAAGGTGTTTGATTTCTCTGTATTGGTGGTTTGATGTTGTTGTTTGGTTGGTTGGTTTTGGTTTGGTTTGGTTTGGTTTGGTTTGGTTGGGGTTTTTCTTTTGCATATCAGCTGTCAAAGAGAAGGTTTTCTTCTTAGAGAAGTGATGAGAATCCCCCTGCTATGTTGATGCCTTAAGTTTTAGCTTTCATATTTTTCAGATTCTGTACTGCATTAGTATATAATTATGAATTTCGTATAGAAAGTGTTAGCAAGTTCTCTTCACAGTCGAGTCAGACAAAACAACCCTTTTCCAGCCCTAGAACAAAGGTCGCCATTGCATCTTCAATCCCAAGAAAGTATAAACAACAGCAAATTGAGGAGAGCAAACCGGGAGGATGGGGCTCCATAACCTGAAGTTGTAATTGGACAATTAACCCCAATATGTAAATGGACCAAAACCTATAAAAGTGTGAAAATGTGTGACCTGGTGTCCATCTTGGCTGGGCTCTTGTACTGCCCAAGGTGCATCCTTTAAGGCCTTTTAATAAATACCTACTTTACTGCTTTAACTCTGTCTAGCCTCTGTTCCAGGTAGCCTCTCAAGGCATCAATGTCACCTTCTCATGCAAGCACTGCTGAGGAAGGACAATTTGTTTTGGTCTTAGCACATACAGGGGATTTGAAAGTAAGTAAAGTTAACAGGGAAGAAAAATACAAGGATTATTATCCTCTAGGTTCAAATTACACCTGTTTCTGGTTGAACTGAGTACAAGAACTGCCAGCTAAAATCCAATATGCATTGTACTACAGTAACAAGAGAATTTTTCTTTCTACTTGATTGATGTCTTGTTTTGCTAGTACATGTATAAGGACATGAAGAAAAAGAAACAGGAGACTATACTCACTGAGATGAAGAAGAACTTTGGACAACAAACAATGTCCTACAAGCTCAGTCATCTACCTCCTGCCAGTAAAACCTCTCTGATGAGCTCTGGATCCTGTCCAGAACAATGAAGTGGCAAACCAGGAAGTGTGAAAATCCAAAGCCACTAGTGCTCAGCAGCTAACAAACCTGTCACTCAGCAGGTAGGACCACAGTGACCTTCAGTCAAAACTGGGGGTTTTCCACCATGGATTTTCTGCTGCAATACGTGCCAAATGGGTTGAAGAGCAATTAGTTCAAAAGAATCAATGGGTAAAAATAACATATGAATTTGACCATTTCCTTGGTCATATCCACAATATAGAAATTTTTCAGCCCAGAGAAAATTCCACTCTTTCTGTTGTACCCTTGGGCCAGAATATCTGTCTTATATGGTAAGTTGAACTGAAATGCTCCCCATGTGCAGGGCTAAACTTCTCTTCCCCTCAAACACATCATAGTATAATAGCATTTATTCTAATCTACATATGGATGAATAATTTCCCAAGGCCTGGAGGTAATATAATAATTATAGGTAAATGGAATATGTGACTGTCCTTTAAGAATATTAGTCTTCATTTAAGAAAAAAAAATAGTAAGAGTCCACTTGTCTAGTGAGAACTTACATGTCCTCTGGAAAATTAGCTCAAGAGCACTTTTCACTGCACAACATTTTGGAACAAACCTAAATATTTTGGTACGTATGTAACAGATTGAACAAAAATCCAGAATGCAGAATAATGAATAATTTCTCTGCAGTTATTTCTGCTCCAGCAAGGAAAAAAACCCCCAAATCCCGCTGTTATGACTACTTGCATGGTGACCTTATTGAAAACCTTTAGATTAAGTTCACATTCCTCTTCACAGTATTATTTCTTCTGTTTCTTCTACCTCCCCTTCAAGTGAGAATATTTACTATATATTGTTGGAAGACATAGTACAATAATCTGTTGACAAGCAATGTGCCACCTCTACTAGATCCAAGCTAGATCCAAAATAATAAATCCTTATTGTGCATTTGGTCAAACTATCTTAGGCTTGCAAAAAGATGTGTGAGCTCTGGCCTATTCTTTTTTATTTTTAAGGCAAATTAGTGATTTTTCAGTGGATTTTCATCCATGTTTTGAAGTTTTTCACACCTCTGGAATCTCACTCTTCAGGTCATCTGTGAACCAACAGACTCAGTGAGCCCCCAGCACTTCTTGACTCTCTCTAACATTGCAGGAATGTTCCCAGAAATATGTGAATGAAGGACACAAATGATTTGAAGATCCCTTGGATGATTTGTTAGTAAGTAATACTATGGGAATAGTTACAGATTGCTTATTGGAATCAGATTTTTTCCATGAGGTTTTGATCCAGTTCTCTCAAGAAAAACTAATACAGACATTTTCATTGTTCTGATGAAATTCACAAAATACTTCAAAGAAATGGAGTAAGTTTTCTCTGGGATCAGCAGAAAATTCAGGCTTTGAAAGAGAAGTCGGTTTGCAAATGCTGAGAGAAAAGAAAAGGTGTAAGTGCAGTACTTGTTTTACACATACACTTCATTTTGCAGAAAATGACTGGCTCCATCAGTCAGCTGTCAGTAGCCCCTGTAAATTACTTCTATTATGCTTGGAACAAAACTATGGTTGCTCTAGGATGGCTGTAGAGTCTTAAAACTAAAAGCAGAGTCTGCTGAAGTCACTAACATGCTGCAATCATTGCTACAGAACACAGGGAAGGAAAAGCAGATGTTCCACAGCCATTCACATTGACATCATGATGGTTTGTGGTCCAGAAAATCAATGCTGGCCATGGTCCAGCACACATGTTATTTCTTTAACTTCAACAATGTTCACAGTCTTACATAATTCATAGGAAATATGAGCAATAAAAAAAATCAATTAAGGTTTGGTCAGGGTTATTTCTAGATTTCATTTACCTTTTTCCTGACTCTCAGGAATAGACACACAATTACAAATAGGAAAAAGGTCCTGCCTGGATGTTAGTGTCCAGAGGCATCAAATGGACATCAAATGCATCAAATGCAGCTAGCTGTTGATATGAATACAGAGCACTCCTTTACAGGCAGGTGACTTTGAGCACTTGTGTACTTTGCACAGTACTCTTGTACTGCAAGAAAATGAAGTATGCAAAGTACTGAAAAATCACTCATTTTCTTTTGCACCACAGGTCTAAAATTCAGACACTATATTTCTGGTTATCTTGCTTCTATTGGCCTTAAACCCAACTGACCTTTAGGAATGAAGCTCCAGTTCTCCAGAGAGAGTGGCAGGCAAATTAGTGGTGTCTTTTAATTTGCTTTTCTTAAAAGTAGCCTCATCAAGCAATCTGCTGCAACCTCAACTACCTTGGTGTTAGAGCATTTGCCCTACCTGCTAAGCTGAATCTATTCAGAGCAGACACTTCCTTCTCCTTTGCCAGTGTGACCCATGTAGCTGTGGGGTGATTATCACATCTTTCTTCAACCCTATCTTCTCTAGATCAAGCAAGCCCATTGTCTTGATCATTTCCAAGGAAGCTGTGTTTTAAATAACATTCCTGTGGCTCAGCTCTCTGCTCCCTTCAGTTGGTTCCCACCTTTCTAGATATATAATGCACAAAACCATATGTGAAACTCCCCTCAGAGATGTACCAGCACCTCTTGGGGCAGAACAATGATTTCATTTGTTTCACTTCCGGGATAATGTTTGCCTTTTTCAAAAGAGCAAAACACTCCTTTTATTCCCATTCGACTTGTGATCAACTATTAACCAGTTACTCATTATGCCTGGTGATGTGCAATATTTAACCACAATCACAGCACAAGATTTTAATTCCTTTTAAAACTGCACTATTTGCCTGGATCTTGGAGGTCAAAGGATAGTTTTGAATTTAAATGTGTATCACTGTCTGATTTAAAGTGCAACAGCAGATTCTTCAAGTCTTCATTGTTTCTATCTATGATACTTGTACTTCACATGAAATTATTCATTTAAAAATTCATTATTCATCATTAAAAAATTCTCTATTTTGATTCAGAACTTGACAATTTATTATTGTCTTATTTTCTGTTAGAGTGATTTCATGCCAGCGATCTACTATTGTAGGATTGATTCTCTTCTTTCAGTCCCACAGGGATAAATATATTCTATAATCATTAAAAGCTAATGTAGCTTCTGTTGGTTTTTCCATACTATGTGAAAGAAATCTTGCTGTTGGGAATATGCTGAAATCCATGAAGCAGCTGATTAAAATCCTAGTTCACACAGACCACTCCTAAGTATGTCAGTGCAGCTCTTGCCTTATCTAGCCCAGCTGAGCTGCATGAATTGCTTGTCCATCTCACCCACTCTGCAGCACAGTAAGCATGCTATAACCCTGCTCTGTTTGTAAGGTAAATATAATTTGAGAATAAATAGTTATAAGTATTCAGACTGCTGTATTAAAAAAAATCCCAAACAACTAAGAATCCTAGAAAGAAGCACTCATTTTGCTCCTGCCTTACCACCAGGCCGTAGCCGTGCTCCCTGTCAAACTAGAGCAGATATGTTGCTTTGAGATCTCTCAGATTCTGCTTCTACAAATCCACAGACCTTTTCTAGTTACCAAGTCATCTTATTCACACATTTGAGAGCACCTTTAACTGTCTGAAACATCTGATATCTAGTCACAGACCTCAGTCTAGAAGTTCTCCCGCTCATGACAGTGAAATGAAAGCTGTATTTTATTCTCTTTGGAAATGTTCAAAAGACATCAGTGGCAGGAATGTACGTTTGATGTACATCTGTACATAGTACAGATGAAGTAGGTAAATCACTCCTCCTCCCACAAAGAAATTGCTCTGTAATATCATTGTCTGGCTAGAAAACTGCTGAAAAAGATTCACACCCATGTTCAAGTGGGTTGCCTTCCCAGTTCACTGAGGAGGTGTGGAAAGCTTCCTGATCTCTGCAAGGATGCTTTACATCATCCCATGATAGATTAACAAGTGAAGCCTTCTCACGGTTCAATTGGTAAGTCAGTAAAGTTTCATGAGGTTGCATCCCCAAAGTAGAAGCTGGCAGAAACTGGTTTCAAGCAAATTCACAATTACAGAAATTTTCCTTTTTACAAAATTTTTCTCATTAGGTATAGGCAGGTCTTTTCTCTCCTCAATTTCTCCTCCTGTGTATCTCCAACCATAAAATCTCACTGTTCAAGTAGCACAGCAATAACCCTTAGCTGCTCAGTGTAATTATTTGCTGCTTGTTCACCATATGAAAAGTGTATTGCCACCCTGAAGTATACTCACGTCACGCTTTCTTCCATTCATAGCATTAAATCTATCCATTTCATTTGCCCTTTTGTATGGATTCCTTAATGACAGATCCTCTTTCTATATTCTTCTATTACACTTGGCTTGCAAATTAGGGTTGTGCCTGTATAAAATTACATGATGTGAACAGCCTGCTAGGATATATGCAGTCTATAAAAAATAAGTAAATAACCGCATCTTCTAATTTCACGGGTTTCTCCTCAGTTCAAGCTCCTATTACAAGACAAAGTTGTAAAGAAATAAGGCACATATGAATTCATAAAAATATTATGTAGAAACAAAAGAATCATGGAAAATGTCTGACTGTGATAGAGTCAAATTCCGTAGAGTTAAAAAAGACAGTATAAGCCATAGAATAGGCCAGCTATACATCAGGTCCAACAGAAAAAAAACTGCCAATCACCATGAAAACAGTTGGTCAAACATTAAACCAAATTTGCATCCTGAAGGCCTCTGATACAAGCATGTGAACTTTGTTGTCATGCAACAATACTCACAGCTTTGGCTTGTTGAGCATCTCTAGAGTTGTTTTATGATTGGGCACATATGGTTTAGGGGTTTTTTGAAGCCTGGGGGCAGGTGTGGCAAACCATGAAGCCCACTCCTGCTCTTGCAATTAGTGTAAATGCCCTCCGTGTTTTAGGTCAGATGTCCTGAGTGAAATTAGAACAGAAAGAAATTGTTATTTCTTCACAAGGAACAATGATAATAAGGCAAGGAATTAAGTCTATTAATTCTACAAATACTGGTGTCACCAACTGCATGGTGCAATTGCTCTTTAAAGATCTGTCACTTTTGACAGTGGGAGAAAAGTCACCCTCACTTGCCAAAAACATTCACATCTTTGAAGTTGTTACATATTTCTTCTAGGGATTTGGGAAGCTGTCATAATCCATCCACAGCATAAAAGGTACAACAGCCTATACAGTCTAGTGTCCTGCTCTGACCTGGACAGAGAGCACATCCCTAGGGCAACACTGCTGGTTTTGCTGTGCACAAGAGATGAATTTCAACCAGCTGTAAACGACAGGAAAACAGCTGTATTGCAACTGTGTAAAGCATAATGGGTTTGCTTTTTTTTCTGTCCTTGTCATGGTACAGCCATGGATCTGTTGTTAATGTGATGGAGTCAAACTCCTTCCACCGCCTGCAGAACAGGAACTGACAACAACCTCCAGAGCACGGCAGAGTTACAGCAGGCTGGGGAAAATGAATTCTGCCTGCAAAGGTGCTGCTCATTTGTAGGTAAAAATAAAAAGGAAAATAAACCAAAACAAATAAACAAATACACACACTCCCCAAAATGTAGGCAGGTAGGCTAGTTTCCTTCTTTCATTAAAAATTAAACTTGCATTATGTAAAAATGCAGACTTCATTTACAGTAAACTCCTGGGGCATAGAATGTGGACTGGACTGAGTTTTCTTTCAACGTGCAATCTCCTGCTGTTACACATTAATGTAATGGATAATTGAGGATTAATATATACAAAAGCCTATTGTTCCTGACCTGTGATCAGCCATAGTCACGTGGCAGTGAAAATTGCCTCTGGAGAAAATGTAATGATGTGAATTAGAATTTAAAGGGCCAGGGTGCTGGGTGTGCCTCCAGGTGTGTTCCACACCAGACCAGGTACGTGTTTCCAAACTTGTAACCATCTGCACTTCTTGCTCTTGAGTTCACACGAGGATCAGCTGAGGATGAGCCAACCGTTTCCCTTTCAGATGGTGCTGAGCATTCCGCTGAGGATGCTCAGCCTGATGGACCAGACCTGAACTGGTCTGGGGCATTTCCCTCCCACACAGGCACCCAGGCCTCAGCACTCGCTGTTTCTACCTCTACAGCCACTTAACTCCTTAGTACAGAGACACTGGTTTGCTCAAATGGGGTTTGATTAAGCAACCACTCAGGCTAGTGAGCAGCTGCCTGAAAAAGTTTTCTAAAGTCAGCAAGGCTTCTTTGTGACTCACTCCTCACCATCCTAGTGCTAACAGTCCTTATTTGGTTGTGTATTTTTAAAGGATTGGATTGCTTTTTAATGGTGCCAAAGCCAAAATCCATCACGCTGGAAAAATCAACGTTAACTTGCTTTGTGGGACAAAGAGGCTGCAACTCTGTTGAAGGAAGGAAATTTTTGGTGAGAGAACCTCAGTGGTATGATCAGATATGGTAAAACCAACGAAGTCGTGTCATTGTCTTTTTACTCAGTTACTGGAAACTGGACAGGGCAATAGAAAAGGACTCGTCCCATACCTGGAGTACCTTCCTGATCAGCAAACAGCTTCCAGACAGGAATCAATGCTGGGAATCAGGAATCATTTGAATAGTGACAATAACATGATGAAACCTGACAACTTCCAGGAAAATGATGTACAAACTTTTTTACCTCTGTCCACATATATCTGGTAGCAGTCTTTTGCAATCCTCATGGTTGAATCTCAGCTCTAATACCCATGAGATTAAATCAAGCTTCTGCACTGATCTTATATTGACTGCATTCAAATTCAATCTCACACCTTCTATACTAGAGCATAACACCATGGAAGGTAAGCCTGTAATTCCTCTGGAATTACTTTACTGCATGTCAATTTAAGATGAAATCTTGTATCAACCCTTTGGTATTTCGGGGCCACTGAATTTTTGCATAGAATTAGGATTTTTCAAGTCAGGTTAAATGCAAAATTTTGGTTGGTGTCATTTATACTCCCAGCACTTTTCCCAAAGAGTGATACAAGTCCATGAGGCTCAGCACAGGTCAAGTGCTGCCGTGTCTATCCTGTCTTTCAAACCTTGCACTCTATAATCACCAAAGCCCAAACTCACCATGCTGTCCCAGCACATGCAGACCCTCACAGATCATCAGGATGAGTCAGGAGGAGCTTCAGACATCGACTGCTCCTCAGTTTGGGTTACAGGCAGTGTGGACAGACCAAGTCCAGCATGCCTCCCATGCTGCCGCAGCTTCTCTGCCTGTCCTTGAAGCACCACTACATGCTCAGTCTGTTTTAGGTGAGACTCTGCAGCTCATTCACAGGGTTCTGCTGCAGGATTACAGGCAGTCTGAGGTTAGTGCAAATGCTGTGTTAGGGGGTTCCTACATGAAGTAATGCAGTTTTGCCAAGACAAGATGTGTGAGTGTTCTAGTTTACATCTTGTTTCAGCCATTTAAAGACAGTGATGAGACAGACATACAAATGGATGTGGACTGCCAACTACAAAAAGTGAATTTACAAATGAAAGCTGACTATGGGATGTTAAGCTGTAACTTTTCCTACCCAGAATGGTTTTGAATCTCACTGCAGTGAAATGCAGTTGACTGATATCTGGCCCTCTTCCCTTCCCCATGTCCTGGGCATTGCTTCTGGAAGACAGAAAGATTGCATACAACTAAAGGTAGTGACTTCTATTTGAATGGAGTAAATTCAATTATTACATAGACATTTTTGAAAGATCCACGTGTCTGCTAGCTGGAGGAAAGATACTCCTTATCATTGACCAAAGGACAAGACAAATCAAAGAATTGAGGGTGTCTGAAGGTCACACAGGTAGATAACACTTACAGGAAAGCCATTTCCCTTGTGGTTTGTTGCTCAAGATTATTATTGTAAAATCTTACCTATAAATTTGCATCTTTTCCCACCAGATGTCCCAATTAAACTGTTGTAAATACAAAGTAATTAGAGAAACAAAGCAAAGCAATTCTAGACACTGTGAGAAGGTGGAAAATCCACAAGTTGAGATGTGTTAAGTTTGATTGCTTAATTATTAGTGACATAGATTGCTAGTTGTCATCACATTGTTTGTGCTGAATCTGAACATCTAATCCCTTCCTCGGGCCTTTCCTTCCCTAAAGCAGTGGGATCATGCTGAGAAATAGCTCAATGCAGCTTGATCCAGCCAAACAGGAGAGAAGAACTGGCTTGTCTTTCTCCTGAGACAAGCTGACGCAGTGCCGAGGGGCCCTGGCATGACCCTGGAGCCCAGGCAGGAATGACTGGAGGGTTTTACTGTCACACAGCCTGCAAAAATGATACATAGCCCTGTATGGCAGGTGCTAAGGTGCTCCTCTGAAGAGACCCCCCTCAGGGGTAAAATCTATGGAAATGGACTGCAGAAGCCAGGAAGGTTCTGAACCAGACTGCAGCTCACAGGACTTAGTTTCAGAAATTGCACTGTGAAAACTAAAACATTTTACTCTGCAAAGATATTTACCATGTTTGAATTTTATTTTTAGTTAGTCAAATTGAATAACCAGATAACAGAAGAAAACCAAACATGTCTCCTGCAGACCCTAAGAAAACAGGTCTATCCTGTTTGGTAGGACTTTAAAAACAATATTGCATAATTCACAAGTGACCCAAACAAAACATTTCTCAGGAATTTTTGGCAATACTATTTTGCTTGATATTCACCATAGTGAGTAGAAAACAGCCAACATCTAATCACCCATATAGCCACTTACTCGCTCCCCATGCACAGTGGGAGAGATTAGGAAGTGCAGACAATTTAATAAATGAAAGGATGGGGTAGAGGTGGAGGGAAGTATTGCACAGGCTCACCACCTGCTGCAAATAGATTGATGTCCAACCAATCTCCAGGCAATGACCACCTTGGAAGACAACCTTTACTTCCACCACCTTCTTCTGCTAGCCCAGTTGCATTGCTGAACATGACATTATATCATATGGAATATTCCTTTGGAGAATTCAGGTGAATTGTCCTGGATGTGTCCCTTCTCAGCCATTTTTCCACCCAGCCTTTTCCATACAGTGTAAAAGCTAAGTGTGGGAAGAGAAAGTCTTCACATTGTGGGAACACTCTTCACCAATACCCAGAGCATGGGGGTAGAGCACCATACATACTGCTATGAATAAATTTCATCTATCCCAGATAATACAAAGATTTTTGAGCAGTTCTCAGTTTGTATGAATTCTGTTGTCTGCATTCAGATTGGGCAGAATTCAGCTGAGCCTTCTGCCCCAGTCAAATGACCAAGACAGTGATCATTCACTACTGAATCATTCGTTGCTACTTCACTTTTTCATCCTAGTCATGCTCAAAGGAGACTCGGGTATTACTTTTTACTGAAGAATTTTTCTCTAGAACTCAAAAGGTCTGGTGTCTATCAAGGAGCTCCATCTTTTCATTAAGCATTCTTGATCACAGCAGGCTTACTCTCCTCAAAAATGTCACAGTATAAACTTTTTCATGGCAATGTTGTAAGTCCTCTTAACGGAATTTTCATCATGGAGTAATTTTGTCTTCACCATGTGGCTACAGCAACTTCAATTATTAAATGTCTCTACAGTGTTACTGCTGATCTCCTTGACCTTTGTCTACACAGGTCATACTCCCCAACATAGACACAGGTTCTCTGCTGAATACAAGTCACCTGACTATGATTTTTGTGCAGGAAATTATTTTTCCTAAGCCATAATATTTTTTACTATTCAAGATCAAGACAAAGCAATATAGTCTGCAAAATTCACACAGCTAAATCTAAAGAAACAGAATCTGTTCCTTTTTGATATTGATCTTATTAGAATTTGATTGATTCATGCTGACTTTGAGCCCAAATAAATTAAAGATCTTTTCACAGTTTTTTGTTTGTTTGTTTTTATTTCCATTCAAGCCTAAAGTTCTTCAAAATCTTCTCACTTTTTTTGGGAAAAAAAAAAATAGACCAGAGTTGTCAAGCTTACAGTAGAAAATCAAATACAGCAAAGAGGTTGTGTTTTTCATCAGGCTCTTGTTTTTACACTCTCCTTTTTAGTCTTGCTCATGGCCCAGTTAAAGATCTATGTTGCTCAACAGCTCATCAGTTCTGAAGCCCTTCAGATTCCTCTTGTCTATGAGGAAATAACCAGTCCCACACACTGGAGTCATGGAGTTCAAAGAGTTTTAAACACATCCTCATCTCCTGCAACCCAGACCCTGGTCCAGATCCAGCTTTGCTACTACACTCAGACATAAAGGCAGATGTTGAGGAAGAAAAAGGTGAACCTACTCCTAGCAATAAAATGTTTGGATATTTTTAATTAAGCCCTAGCATTTGGACATGGATTGATTTTCTGTATGGTATAAAAACATACAGAATTGATCACATTGGTAACTGTTTTCAATAGTAGGTGGCAGCATCATTCCTTCAGCAACTCTTTCAGACATTGCTGTGTAATCTCCTGCATAATTCAGCTGTGTGAAGTACAGATCATCTTTCTCTGAAGTGAAATTCTTTCTGATCCCATCAGTCATCATTGGATAGAAGTTAATAACCCACAAACTCTTCCATAAATGTTCAGCTATAGCCATAGGAACCCTCTTAGTGTGATAAATATCAACCTTCTTTTCCTATTAATGCACATTTTCTTTCAGATTAGAGGTAATATGGTCACAAAACTTCACACCCTGAGATAAAATATTATAAACCAGCCTGTGGACTGGTGTTTCTAGGCCTCAAAAACTATCTAGTGGAATTTAGTGGAGTGAAGATGGGACCAGTGTTGGTGTCAGGGGTGCAGGGAGGCTGTCCTGCTCTGTCAGTGCTCCATGCAGCTCTCTCAGACTGCACTGGTACAGCAGGAGGTCTAAGATAGCTCCATATTTGCTAGGGAAAGCTCCTCTCTTTTCCCTGAGAGCTTTCACCTACTCTTGTAAGCTATATTCTATATCTAGTTCTCAAATGTAAAGAGATTCTTCTGAAAGGCCATCCCATTTGGTAGAAAAGGGACAAAGGCACCTGATGCCCTCCTGGCTCTAGAGGGAGCTTTTAAAGAGCTGTCTCCTGATGTCTGTAAAAACTGCAGAAACCTCTGAAAGTTTACTGAACTGGGCAGTGCTGTTCCTCCTCCCTAGGCAATGGCAGCAGTTTCAGTGAGGCAGGGCTCGCACCCATCTCCTCTCTGCCTTGACTGATACAGGTAGGCAGCCAAAGGGCTCTTGCAAAATGCCTTTGTGCATAAGGAACCTGGGAAAAGCACGGTGTGAAGTGATTACACAGTAACTGTACCGATAAAGTTACAGAAAGTGAACTTCCCTATGACCCTGTGGTTTCACTGCTGGAATAATATGAAAAGAGCGAGACAAAGCTGGCTGCTAGCTGTGACGTGACATCAACAGGGAAGTTACAGGAAAGTTTTGTTTAACGTGCCTTCATTTACTTCTTGGAGCAGTGATGACATTACACTAGCAACACCAAAAAGTGAGTCACATGTATGATTGCTGCCTGGAGCTATCAGGATCTATATAAGGGGGTTTAGCTCTGGTCTTGGGAGACAGAAAGTCAAATCCTTTGTGCTACAGCAAGGCTCCTCATCAAGATGGGCACCATGCACTACCTCCTGCTCTGTGCTGTCATCTTCCTACCTGAGACTCCTGCTTTTCCAGTACAACCGAGACCAGAATCATGGAGCAGCATAGACCTTGAGAAAGTAAAGGTATGTTACATGGGGGCATCTACATTATGAATAATCTGATTTTTGATTCTGTTTCTACTTTCCTTTCCTACCTGTTTATATCATCCTTGTCTTGCATTACAACAACAGCTTTTTCAGATGTGATCTAAAACAGTTTAAACTTACTCACTAGCTTAAACCTCCTAATACTAACTTTCAAAAGAGACCAAGTTCCAACTGGTAAATAAAGGGGAGTGTATAATTTTAAAAATAAGTCCAAAATTTTATGTGCACTGTGTTAGAAGGCTGCAGATTTGAATGCTCAGTAAATGTGGTAACTTAAAAGGTTTTTTTATTTACAATGTTCCTTGCTGTTACAATTCTTTCTATATAAGCTGATCTATACTACTGAGAGAGCAGAATTTGGCAAATTGAAATTGAAAGATACAACTAAAACTAGACATGGATGATGCAGCCAAATGTAAAATGCAATTACCCAAACATAACAGATATATGTATTAATTTTTATTTTCCCTGTCTCTTTCCAGGTATATCTTGATAAATTCTTCCCAATTTTTACAAAAACACAAAACCTAAGCATTGCAGAAAGGATTAAAGAAATGCAGAAGTTTTTCCACCTGGCTGTAACTGGAAAATTAGACAGAGAACTAATAGAAATAATCAAACTGCCCAGATGTGGTTTACCCGATATAGCAGAATACCAAACATTTCCTGGAAGTCCAAAATGGGAAAAGACACATTTAACTTACAAGTAAGCGATGTTTCACGTTTTATGGGGAAGGGGGTTGCATTGTATTTAACTAGGTGGGTTTCCTTCACAGGCTAAATGATATTAACCTGCTTTTCTTTGCTGACAGGATTCTCAGTCATACATCTGATCTACCCAGAAAGAAAGTGGATGATGCAATTAAAAAGGCCTTGATGGTATGGAGTGATGTCACTCCGCTGAGCTTCCGAAGAGTCTACATCGGCCAGGCAGACATTGAGATTAGATTTGCACGTCGTGGTGAGAATACCTGTCATTTTTTAAATACAGTCGACCATTTTATTCAAAGCATGCATTTTTATAGCCATAGCTTTAAGAAAAGAACAAAGAGTTTGGAATTAAATCAAAGCCTACATAAATTTTATCTTCTTTATATCACGTCACCGAATTTATATGTTATGATTCAGTTTTACTCCTATAAAACCGTTAGAAAAATCCTTTCAGAGTCACAGCTGTGAAATGAAGGGACAATTCAGCTCCAGAATGAGACACTTAAGTTTAGATGTTCAAGCCTCCTTCTGCCTTTATAAAAACTGCAAACTACTGGGAAGAGCTCTGTAGAGCAAATCAGCAGGTTCTGAAGATCCAGCCTCCACAGGCTGGATTCAAGCAGGTTAAGGCAGGTTTACTTGGGCCTAGACCTAGTCTGGTTCCTAGAAAAAACACCCTTTGGCAGCTGAGGTGCATTATGTTTGGCCATAGAAAGTGTCTTCCAGTTGGTTTGCTTCTAGAAGGGCTCGTATGTTGCACCCCAAGACAGCACCAAGGTGCAGCCAAAGCGTGGTAAGTGGGGATGAGCAGAAGGCACTTCTGAAGCCTGTCTGTGATCTGGAACAGTCCATGGATGTAGCTCTACCTGTAACTTGTGCCTGGCACATAAACTGACTCAGCTTAAACAAACTAAATGCCTACTTTAAGGTTATCTGAATTGTTCTCTAGATCCATTGACAGTATTTACTAGAGCTCCATTGACTGCAAGTGAAGATGAGACACCTGGCTTGCAAGCAGATGACTGCATATGAGCACCAAAATGTCCAAAGCCTATGTGTCACTGATGGGAAGAAAAGTTTGGTGCCATAGATGACCTAATGTCCCAGTCAATGTGAGAAATGATCCTGCAAGCTGGAATGGGTTTTAATCCCATACCACACACCAGGATTAGGTCTCTTCTGCCTGTGTTAGTTGTGCCCTAAGGGCCATCCACATGGTCTGGGGGAAAGGACAGAGGATGGCATCTGATTTCCCAACTACTCTCAATAAAGAGACTTGTTACAAGGGAGAGGGAAGTTTTCAAAGTTGGTACAACTCTGATCCAGCTCTTGCACTCGAGGTGGGAAACAGTAATATTCCACCTGCACTATGACAGAAGTAGATAATAGACCATACCTCAAGGCTGGGAATAAATGAATTTATCTCTTCAGAAACATGGTTATCTATCCTAAATCACCGTCTCACACCAAAATCAGTAAGAATGTCTACAACTAATATTGCCCAGCACTTTCCAACATCAAAAACATGCAGATGTTAACAGAGTTGTCAAGCATTAAGTATTTATTGTGAAATAATCCCTGATTGCTGCCTCAGAACCACACTTCTGACAAAAGCTCAGGAAAAAAATACTCATCTCTTTCTGAAACATGCAGCAGACTGAACTATCAAATACAAGATTTGAACTTAAGTCATGAATTCAGAGAGTGTTTCTCTAAGCTTCACTTCTCATTTTCTCAAGATTTTCACAAAAATCTTAAAAGTTTCACAAAAACTTTTAAGATTTTTTTTTTTTTAGGATTGACAACCAGCAAAACTAGCACAAACCAAGAGCATGCTTCAATTTGCTGAATTTAAATATGAACAACTGATCTCATCTGATGACATTGATTTATTTCAAATGCAGAGCATGGTGATGGATCTCCTTTTGATGGAAGGGGTGGCACGCTGGCCCATGCATTTGCACCTGGAAAAGGGCTTGGTGGAGATGCACATTTTGATGATGATGAAAAATGGTCAGATGTTGATCAAGGTAAAGCTCACATGTGTATATGAAAGGGAAAGGCAAATATTGTACATGTTGGAAGAACACAGCCACAGGAAGTGCTTTCAATTCCTCTTCATCCTTCAGTACTACTTCAGTACTAACATTTCTATTCTTTTCAACTACCTTTGTAAGTACTTGTGCTTCATTAGCATGAACAGTTACATAATGCCTATTCTGTCCATATTTTAAAGCACTTTTTGCAGGCTGAAAAAGGACTATGAGTCCCTGTTTTCTACATAAATTGTGAAAAGATAAATTGACTTGCTTCCAGGAATGAGGTTGACCAAAAGCGGAGTCAGAAAGTGACTCAGGGTCTCTAGATGCATATGCCAGGAATTAGTAGTTTTTTATAAAATATTACAGTTACATAAGAAAGCTTAACAATAATGGATCAAAAGCCTGGGGTTTCATTCCAAGATGAATTGAAATACACAAATTCTCCTGCTATTTCAATTAATTGTATTTCAAAAAGTAATGTCGTACCTTTAACACACATTTATGTGCTTCTATGTTGCAGAAGTCAATTTGTTCCTTGTTGCTGCTCATGAATTTGGCCATTCTTTGGGACTTGCTCATTCAAATGTCCGTGGAGCTCTGATGTACCCTGTCTACTCATATCAGAACCCAGCAACCTTCAGACTTCCAGCAGATGACAGGAGAGGAATTCAGAAGTTATATGGTAAACTCATCATGAAATTTGATTTTCAAGACAAAACCTACTGGGGTACAGGTTTCACTCTCCCTGATTGCAAGGGCCTCACCATATTACCAAAAAGAAAGAAAGTGAACAAACTTGGGAAAAACCAACTCCTGCATACTCTGTCCACTCACCGTTTTTTCCTCTGTAGCCCTGTTACCACTGCAAACAAGAGGTGACAAAGCAGCAGTGCATGGCCTGGTGCTCTGTGCTCCCACACACCTGCATTCTGCCAAGCAAATCCTGTGGCCCTTGCTCTGCAAATGAGCTGTTTCAGTGAGTGGCGCTACTGGCAGGAAAGGAGAGGTACTCTGTTACTCAACAAATTCAGTAAAGGCAGAAACTCCTCAGCAACGAGGGAACATAACTAAAATTGACCCCACAGGACAGAATTTGTCAGGTTTGCTTTTCTTTAGGTATCGCCTGACTCAGGGCATACTAGAGGAACACTAGGAATAAAACATAGTTGTATGCATTGTCAATTTTCAGAAGGGTCTCTATGTTTTATGCTTCTTTTCCACAGGGAAGAGGTCATCAAACTCTTGAAGAAAATGCTCAACAAAGATCAAAGAATTCACATCTCATTGTTTTGGTGTTCCAAAACAAATTTAATCCTCTGGCTAATTGCAATGGTAAACTCCTAGGCTGCACTTTCTCTCCCTGAATTTTTATATTGATTTATTTGCACTTTACACAATTTCACCTGACAATAATAATAAAAATATATGTATATACTCTGTTTCTAAGGTTTTCTTTCTCTTCTGGCATTTCTCTGAGGGGTTAAGTTACTCCTGCATGCCTGACAGGGTCAGACAATTATCTTTGGGAATGGGTTTATAGGCACCTAGAGCCCATGTGCATTTACTGATGTAAGACAAACCCTGTTCCTGGCTTGCTTTCAGTTCCCATGCATGTCCTGCCACTCCACAGTATTGACTCCTCAGAATCAGCGTGCTTCCCATATGGCTCAGACATAGAGGGGGTCTCCAGAGTGCGCTTCAGTAGGGGCTGGGACATTTTCCCAAAGGGAAAAGCTTTTCATTGTTATGTCCTCCCTGGCTTTCCAAAGAAGAAGGTTTGAGAAGCAGCAGACTGGGATCCCCACTGTCCTCTGTGATACTCAAATTGTCTTGGGTATTAAAAAAAAAAAATCCAAAAAACAAACACAAACAAACAAAAACAGGGATTCTCCCTAGGATACGCAAAATCTTCAAAGTGGGCAAGGTAGAAGGTGTATTTATTAACAGTTTCCAACAGATGGCTCCCTGCGCACAGAGATGCGGAGCACAAACAGCAGCTCCGTGTCACGGCCAGCATCTTTACCGTCGCCTAAACCAGTGTTGTTACCCAGTACAAGGAACGACCTTAACCCAGCCCCCCAGAGGTGACACAGCACGGCAGGGAACGTGGTGTTTACACAGCGCAACTGGGAGAACACACTACAACTCTGAGAGCAAATAAATCAATATTGTGACTGTTAAACTGACACAGTGGATACTTATAACAAATTTGGTTAAACATGCCCTAGTCTGATCTGTTGTTATCTCAACCCTTCCTCAGCCCTTGTTATCTCAACCTCATGTTGGGTGCCAAAAAGAACTGACACTGTTTAACCCTACAGGTAAACCAAACACTACACTCACTCCACCCCTCTCAGTGAAGTGGGGGAGAGAAATGCCAGAAAAAAAGGTAAAATACATGGGTGGAGACAAAGTTCAATAGGAAGGAAAAATACCAAAAAAGAAACACAAGAAGAAGAAAATAGAATAAAGTAGAAGAAGAGGAAGAAGGAGAGGAGGAGGAGAGGAATATACAAGGCAAATGATGCACAATGCAATTGCTCACCACGCACAGACCAATGCCCATGCAGTGCCCAAGCAGAAGCCTCTGGCCAGTTTTGTCTCTAGTTTATATACTGAATATTACAACCTCTGGTATGGAATATCTCTCTGGCCAGTTTGGTTCCCAGCTGTGTCCCCTTCCAGCTTGTTATACCCCCCAGCCTTCTCACTGGTGGGGTAGTGTGAGAAGCTGAAAAGTCTTTACTTAATGTAAAGGCTGCTGAGCAACAACCAAAGCATCAGTGCAATATCAACATTAGCTTGAAAATGTTCCCATCAGTTACCAGACATTTCTTCCACACAAAGCTCAAAGATGAAGTAGCTGGTGCTAAGTATACCCTATTCTGAGGGCACAGGTGTCTTGAGCTGTGAGAAAAGACTTGAAGTGCCAGAATGGAGGGTCAGATCCAATCTGCATTAGAGGCTATAAGGAAGGGGTCTATGTTCTATGTGGATGCTTGATCAACTTAAGCTGATTTGGAGGGTCCTGGAAAGATGCAAGGTTGACAGAAAGTGCCCTGTTCCCTTGGCCAAAGTCCCCACGGGGAACAAAGCACAAAACAGAAACACACCATGCTCTTTACCAAGCTCAAGTCACTTGCTTATGCTTCATAAAGAGAAAACAGCCATGGAAGACAGGCTTCATCAGAGGCTGTGCAGAAAAAGACACTCCTAAGGCCACACACAACAATTCAGGCACAATGCTGGAGGAGGCACTGTGATAAATGAAGCCAGGAGAACAAATACCTGACTGAAAGTAGCAGATTTGTTTTCTAGTGTACAGTTAATATCCTTATGAGCTGAGATGAATGGGATAAAACCCAGATGTGTACTCCTAGGAATAACGTCCTGACAATGGGACACATCTGGGAGACAGCTTCTTGTGACCACGTGAGGCGATTGGCCTGCAGTAGGGCCAGCACAGGTGGCAGTGAGGCACCCCTGTGTCCTGTAGGATACATCTCAAGAGAGGCAGCAGCACCAAGTTAGCATCTCCACAGCAAGTGACGTGAACTTGAATGCATGAAGCCAGGAACTTTGTCCTCAGAGACGGCAAAGGCACCACTGATGAGGCTGCCAGCAGCATTTTACTTCTTGTTGAGCTCCTATGGCGTTTCCATTTCCCTACTGGACTCTGGTTTGAGGAAAACTGCTGTCATTGGCACACCTAACCCCGCCCAGCAGGTGCGCACTGTGCAGCATTTGCCTCCATCTAGCGGCACAGCTCGGCAAACCGCACTGGCTTTGCGCCCTGCTGCAAAGTCTGTCTTGTCCGCAAGCACACAGCTGGGCAGCCACTGCCACACGTACCATCGCTGGGGGGAATCAGGGACAGCAGCAAACCTAGCAAACGTGCTGCTGCCTCCTCCTCCGTCACTTTATCCCACTGCATTCTGTGTCAGTTTTTACGTGCTCGCTCTAATATACATCCGAGGAAAACCAGGCATCTCATGTTACTCAAATAGCATCTTGTCTCTCCTTTCCCACGCCAAAGAAGAAATGGCTAAACACAACACATTTTGGTTTGTTGGGGACTTGAATTTTTATTTGCCTTTACTACTGCTGTTTTAAATTAAAAGTATATTTAAATGCATCTTTGCTGTTCCAGATAGTACAACAAGCAGCAAATGAATTCTCAAATGTGTTGGTACTTCTGATGGGCCCTTTGACCATGCACATGTAAAGGATAAGCTCTACCCCTGTATTATCTAGAAAAGCTATTATGGGGACTTACCCAGACATTTAGGTACCCTGAGCCCACGCCATCAATGCAGAGGGATATTCGGAGAGGACAAAATCAATACCTGCTATACCTGGTATTAACAAGGAAATAAGATCTCAGAAAAAGAAAATTAATTGTATGAGCAGCCTTAGCAATGCATATTGAAGCTGTCACACATAAAAAATTCACAGATATGTGATGGGAAAGACCTGATGAGCTGCAAAAGTCTAAGTATGCCCTGTCCCAGTAATGTCCTCTTGACTTTTTCTTCACAGTGTTAACTGAAAATTTAATCCCAAATCTTTAATCTTCAAATTTAAAGTATCTAAAGACGCCTTTTTCTTTTTTGTTTTTGTAAAATTATATCTTCCACAAAACCTGCCTCAAACACAATGCTCTTAATGGCATCATTGTGGTGTTTTCAGTTTCAGCAATGCCAGTATCAAGTAGATCCATTGACGGCACCGGAATTATTTTGGGTTTATCTATTAGAGTAAAATGTTAGCAAAAGACTAGGGAAAATATTATCTGTTTTGGCTATTTTTACAGCAGGAACCACCACAAACCAGAGAGCTACAGATAATCACTCTTTGTTGGAGAAGGCTGAGAAAAATTATTAGGGGGTGAAAATTGTTACTGTTTTCTGTCAGCCCTAAAAATAAAGTTTACAGACAATAAAACAAGAATCAGAGAAAGAAGAAGCAGGCTGCTCAGAGTATAGAAAAATATGGAAGTCTATCCACATCAGGAAAACAGAAAACATTAGAGGTCTTCTACTTGGCCACATGAAATGATCTGACAGAGCTGCTGTACTGTGTGCAGCAAGAGAGTGTTTCTTGCATCTCAAAAAGCAACACACTCCCAATTAAATTTTGTGGAAGATTTTAAATTAAGAAGGATATACTTTTTTTCATTGTAAGCAATTCAATTGTGGAATTCATTAGCATGGGGTACTCAATGACAGTGGTGACCCAAATTAATAAATAGAATTTGGAAGATTTAGATATATTTATGTAGCCTAACAGCTACTAAGCACAAAGGTATGGTGGCAAATGGTGGCTCACTGTTTTTGCTGAATACCAAAGGAAGGATCCATCTAAATTTACCCAGCTGTGCTAACATTGCAAGACTTACTATAGGGAAAAGGAAGCACCTTGTCTACAAAGTCTGGTTAAGGACTGCATCTAACATTTTAGTGATTGCCTCACGTTAGAAAATTGTGTAGCTCTATCCACCTGCCAAGATTTCAAGTTCTTTTCAGAATCACTGTCCCACCATTAAGGAACACCACCCTGTTCTAAAGGCATAATGAGGCTGAAAGGGGGTGTCTTGACTACTGTGGGCCTATCTGTGGGCCTTCTCTAGAGGAATTCTTGCCTCAAAGCAGAGATATTTGGGAGCAAAGTAAGGTGGTGCCAAAAAACCAGTTTGCGTTCAACACCAGTCAACACAGTTCAGGCATGAGTTACAGAATACAGTATGAGTGAGCATACTCACAGGAATGCCAAGAGCGTGGGAATGCCATTCCATTAACTGCTGTTTGTGCAAAAATTCTGAAGGTAAAATTGAATCTTTTATGTAAATATCTTTTATTTTCAATTACGGGACAGTGTCATGGTACTGCTCCTGCTTTTGACAATTAATTCACTCCAAGTTCAACCAGTACTCTGAAATGAATGGTTCCCCAATATAAAAACAATTCATTCATTACAAAAATGAGATCAGTAAAAGATCAAAAATAATGTTTTTTTCATTTGTGATTGCACATAGGATCAGGAACAGCCTGAAACAGTACTGTCTCATCTTTTCATCTTTCCTTGAATGGAATCACTCTCCTTATAATCATAGTATGCCTAGCAGAGCCTTTCTTTCTTGTGATGGTTACAACAACAGCTCACAGTAGTTAAGGATGAAAGGGAAAAATATTGCAAAATACACTAAAAGACTTCCTAGTTGTTACTTTAATGCTCCCAATGCTGCTCTGGGGGAATATGGAGTACAAACTGACATTGCTTTGAAGTAGAAAAGTATATAATAATGGTGCTGTCTTTGGTAATTTGTCTTAGCAGAGAAATTTTTGACTCAAAATCCATTTAATATTTTCTAGAGGTTCCAAATATGGATGGACAGAGCAGTAGAAGAGGTGGGGAAAGAATCATAATGAGCTGAAGAGTTGTTTTAACTTTTTCTCTCTGGTTACATTACTTTCTTCATTCCTACCTTCATTGCCAGAAATAGGAATGAGGATTGACTCTTTGCATAAAAATATTTAAGCTTTTACTTCCTGGGAGTGAAAAGTTAGGTAATAATATGAGCAGAAGTCAAAATGCTGGCACTACTCTAATATTGGCATACTATTCTTTTAAGTGTGCCTTAACTTTGCAAATAAAACTAAACCACTAAGAGTTCTCCTTGAGACAATTTTCCAAACCTGGAGATCAGGTGATCATCCAATCCTGATGCAAAGAGATGCAATTTTAATTTAGCAGTGAGTAAAATTCTTTATGATAATAAGAAATATGATCAAGAAAGAAATCACTCTCTTACTCATGTTTGCTAAGGCTATGAAGCAGAATGTTTGTATCATACCACTGTCAGGCTACTTCCATAGTTCCAACAGCTCAGAGTACATACACATTGCAAATCATCATCAAGAGGAGGGATAATTAATGGTCAGTACTTTCCACTGAGCTATTTGCTCCCACAAAATGATGTCTACAGCACAGAAATGTGGATGTGGGATGCTCTGTACACACTCCTTGTATGTAAAGTGAGGAATGAGACCACCTATTTGGCAGTGTGTGCCAGCTATGCAGATCTAAGCTGCTTGCCAGGTCAGCTCAATCATTTTTCCATGTTCTCTCATGCAACCTTTAGAAAAACCCATGCAAATTCCACTTCCCACTGCACTACCCATCTTCATATTCTGGTTTAACACTGGGTTTCAACAAAAAAAGTGCTTAGGAATCCAGTATACCTAATACTTAAAGCACTAATCCTAACCTTTGCATGTTGCAATCCTGAAATTTTTATTATCCTTTTATCTCTTAGCTCTAATTTCTGTTGTAAATCTTTCAGTTGTTAGCTGTGCTTTCATCATGTTTATATGGTACCTAGAATGATTTGCCCTCAGTTCTGTTTGTTTGGCCTCCTTGCTCTTACAGAAGAGGAAGCAGTAAAAACTAATATTGACCCCTTTCCCACAAATTAATTACATGCTAGAAGTAGTACCTTGGCACTAGTTTACTTAACATTCTAAAAAATCACCTAGCAAGAACTTCAGTGGGAATACCCTGGACACACCTGGTCAGACCACACATTTTGTTTTTAAAATTATCCTGTTTAGAGTATTTTTCTCAACCTGACTGATATTCCTCCAAGCACCTGTAGCTTCTGCACTAAACTGTTCCCACTATATCTAATTGAATGAAATATATTGCAGTGCAATCTAGTCATCCATTCTGAGAATAATACAGCTTTTTTACATCTTCAATGCCATTTATCACTCATGAGATCAAAGTTTTCTTTTACCGAGTAAACAATGCAAAGAACCTGCATAAAAGTAAACAGAAGTTTTATAAATCAAGCCTTAAGTGCCTAAATGCATTTTTTATTTCAAGCAGTAATTTAAAGAGTTGAAGAAGAAATATCATCTGGTAATTTGTGCTATCAAAGAGGTACAAACTGAAAGTTACATTACTCCCTGTTGGCACCTCATTTCCAGGCTATGTCTAGAAAGCACAGGAAAAAGTACCATTTTTGTAATTACTTCAAATTTAATTTCAGTTATCAGATGATATAAACTGTGCATTCAAAAGCTGATGTGCATCATCCACAGCCACAGATGCTTCAAAGTGTACCTACTTCAGCATGGGCCACAATCCCTTCCATAACCACTACCATAAATGCTTTGAGATATGTTCTCAGAGCCACAGGTTTGTGGGTGGCCACAGGTGTTTCGGGGTGTCCTGCTCTTGAATGGATTCCTCCACAGGTCACAGTCCCTTCAATTCAAGTTCTCACTGGAGTTCCAGCCTGCCCAGCACAGCAGTACAGACCACAGCGATGCCTGGGCCATCTGCCAGCCCAGACACATTTCCCTTGCTGTTATCAAACTGTTCCTAGGCATAGCAGTCAGATGATGAGCAGCACAACACTATAGCGAGCAGCAAAAGAAAAAGCAGCCATTAATGAGCACTGGGTTCTCATACACAGTCAGGCAAGCAAGTACAGGGGCCTGTCAATCAATAGCTGAATGGCAAGAACAGCTATGAATTCAATCTTGCACATTCCAATGAAATCTGTCATTATCTCAAATCCTTTGAGCCCCCCATTAAGTGCCAAAAAGGACTATTGTCCTTCAGCCTCAGAGGATTCCCAGGAATTTGTGTCAGCAAACTGACTTAAACAACAACAACAAAAAAAAGTGAAATTAAGAGAAGATGGATGTACAGGCAATCACAGTGAGGAGTTGAGATATTTGGAAAAGCTGTCTCAAAATACCAAGAGTTACTGATGGAAAACAGTTTCTTGGGATACTGTTTTTTGTCTTCTTGAGTTCTGCAGCACATTTTTTCAGTTCAGGACCAAAGTTCACCCTTGCTGGTTCAGGAGAATGTGCTTTCCAGCTATTTTGTGTCATTGCTACAGTATTGGCCCATGTGTGCCAATATGGTGGTGCTCACCATGAGCAGTGTATAACAAAACCCTAAATGAGTTTGGAGCTCACAAACTGGTAATTCCCCTAAAAGTGACCCAATTTGTCAAACAAAATGATGGCCTGGCCAAACTAATTCCAGTATAAATATTTTGTCTTACTATTATGGTAGATTTGAGCAGAAACAGAAGCAGTACCCTCTGGAATCTAAAACATTTTCAAAATGAAGACTCACATTCCAGCATATTGCAGCAGTGACCTAGTTCACATGCATTTTCATAGCAACAACAGACATATCTGCAGCCTTTGCTTAAAAGACATCAGTCATAATTACTATCTGGAAAGGATCAGTTAAAGTGGATGAAAGAATTTTAAGATCATCAATACTGAAAGCTATGACAGACATTATGTACAGATTTTTCAGCTGCTAAATCACAAGCAGTATTTCTTGCTTTCAGAAAGAGTTTGGTCTGTGTTTTATACACCAGGACTGATTAATTTCCTCGACTGTTTTCCTCAACAGAAAGAAGAACAAACAAGAACATACATGAAACCTACTAGAAATTTTATCTTTCCTCAGGATACTCAATAAAATTAAAATTAAAAAAATTAGGGGAAAAAAAAGGAATAAATCTTGGCAGGCCTGTAGTCAAAGTAGGCTGCCTTCCTTGCAATGCACTGTCACAGAGTGCCACACTCTGAATTAATACAGTCTAAAGTTAAGAATTCTTCACAGCTGATCTAGAAAGCTTGGCTATTTAAAAACAATCACACCTTTTACTAATCAGCAAACACTTATAAAGGAAATAAAAAGACTGCAAAGCAAGCTTATTAGATAAGACTGTGAACAATGTATTGGTCGTACAAAAGATTATGTAAGGATTTTTTTCAAACAGAAAAAGAGAGGTCTGAACATTAGAGACTGGGATGGTGGCGAAGATCAGGTAGAATAAGCCAGGTTTGGCAGAGAAAACATCATCTTGGGAATTTTCTAGTCCTTTACCTGAGGAGTTTTAATGTAGATGTTTTTTAAAAGAAATTTTGTAATTTTCTGTGCCTTCCATCAGCCCTGGCTCCCCGAGTGCTGAGGTGGCTGTGTCACAGTGGGTAGAATGTTGCTGGTGGCTGTGCAATGTGAGCCAAGTCTTTGGGTCAGTGAGATGAGGCAGGAGGCAGAGTTCAGCCTGTGGCACATGGGCTCCATGCAGACAGCAGTGCAGGGTCACTTCATTTCAAGTCCACAGTTGGGATGTTTTCTTCTCTGTCTGTGTAAATTTTCACTTAAAGCTGTTAAAGGAAAACATATCACTGGCTTACATTTTTTTCTCCTGGAAAACACCCACTGGGCATGGAATTCCCTAGAGATTCATCTGAAGATGCATATGGCTGCTATTCTGGATTTATTAATTGCAATATTACCATACAGTGCATAAAATCTGGGTCAGACTTTATTAAACAATTACATAGTTTTCTTCCAGTATTTCATTTTATAGATTTTAACCCTCTTCCAATTTTCAGAACTCATAAATCTAAGTCAAGGACAACAGGACAATACTGGCATCTTATAAAAATATATTGGTAACTTCCCAAAGTCATGGTACAAATCTTAATTTTGACATAGCATGTTAAGACAATTTTTTATGATTCAGGTGTCTCTGCAGCAGATTATGTCATGAGAGCTGGCACAGGACTCTTTCAATTCCTGCTTAGTTGAATCTTATTTGCCATCTTTCTATGATTAATTTTTATTTGAATAAAAAGAATAACAGAAACATTTGAATAAAAGAGACTTCTAATCAGAGAATACAACACAACTAATGCATAGGAATAGACTACGGTCTAAAGGAGACTCACAGACACACACTGGGAATGTAACCATCTGTTGTTTTCTTTCCTTGCCTTCTGCTATGATTTTTCAAGGCACACCTCTCCCAGAAATGTCAATACATAAAAAAGAAGTGCATAAAAGTCATGTTCTTCAAAGCCAAGTGTGACACCTTCGTGTCACTCAAAGTGTTGAGAAAAGAGATGAAACAGAAATACTGTTGCAAAAAGATCTGTCAGATAAATATCAGTCATGTTTCCAAAACACACTCTGAAAGAGCTTTGTACCTTTTTAGTTGCAGGGGCATGCCAACCTGTGAAGATGACACTAGTATGTGTCATCAGCTTCTAGTAAGCACCAGACCTAATCAGACTGGTTCAGGATTTTTGTTATTAGGATCAGTGCAAATAGAGGCCAGACTTCATCATATTCAACTAGGAACATCCATCCCATCTCTACCTGGCCACCCTGTCAGTGCCATGCACACATTTGTATTATCCAGCTCCTCTGCACTCAGACAAGATCAGCAAAAGCTGCTTGCTCCACTTCCTTTTACATAACACTATCATCATTTAATATTACTTTGTTATTAGTCATTATAAAAATAAATAATAAGGGGTTTTTTTATTGTATCTACTGTTTCCTCAACCTGCGTGTGTGCCCAATAAATGAAAAGTAGAAATCCTTCCCAATATCAACACAATATTCAGCAGGGGAAGAAAGGACAAGTATTATTTTCCAGAATATATTAGAAACAGAAATACAAAGGAAGCACAATTTTTATTGAACTGTCTTCTGCACACTCTTCTAGCCCCTATTTGAAACCATTTTCTGTCTAATTTTTGATTTTTTTCTTCTCTGTAAATGGCCTTGATGTCATTAATTTTCCAGTAGGTTTGCAGTGAGGTCAGATTGGGGTCTCTGGAATATTTTTTTTATTTTTTTTTCCACAAAAATTAATGCAGCAATATGCTTATAACAGGCATGGATGAATGAGTAATGGAAACAAGGAGAGGACTAGGATCCTTCTCCTTCCCAAACACAAGAGAAGAAGAAATCAAAAATTAAAAAAAGTCAGTGAGCACAAGCCAGCCTCAGCTCCAGTACAAATACAAGAGAGCTAAATACTTCTTGCAACAGCAGCATTCATGCACGACCTGCAAAGGCCAGAATTAGGGCTCAGGCTCTTTTGAGCTGATGAAATTGTAATTTAGCAAAGGCAAACCAACAGATTGGTAAGAAAAGTCAGGATAGTTATAGCAATGGACACTGTAAAGTGCTGATGCTTCATGTGGACACTGATTTTTTTAAAAATATGGCTAATCCTGTTTGTGTCAATATAACTTAGAACTTAATTCCTTACTNTAAAAAAAAAACCTTTTATAAAAAAAAAAAAAAAAAAAAAAAAAAAAGCTTGAAGTAACCCAGATTTGTTAATGGTCTGGATTAAGGAGATTGACACTTTCTGTCAACCTCTGTTCTTATCTCTCCTTCTACAAAGCTGTGATGTTAACTTTGCATTGCTAAAAAGCAAGGATTAAAGCTGCCCTTGCTAGTATTTCAGCAAAACATGTTACACATTCCTGTCTTTTGTGGATTGAAATACTATGCTGTAAGCTAGCAGTGTTGCTCTAACTCCGACATCTAAGAATATAAAAATTACATGGGACGTGTCATCTATTATGTTTGGAATAAGGCACTTTGGGGTGGAGAATAAAAACTAATGTAAAAGTGGGATCTGTACAGAGCAGACATCAAGCTAAGTACAGGCTGGGAGCGACTGTTCTGATTGCAACCTAAATTAATGTTCCTTAAGAGAGTAAGACAGCTCATCAAGTATGTCAGCTAGGAGAGATGACAGATTATAGAAGTGAACTTCCATGGCACAACAACTAGCTGGTGAGATGTACAGAAAACCACAGTGCTCATAAAACTTGTACTGATCAAATACTGAGTCCACAGTTTTGAACACTGACTGGAATTGGTACTTTGGGTTCCCAGATTTGCTTTTATAGGTCTTTCCTGACCTATAAGAAAAAGGTTGCACATGTGAATAAAAAGAGTTTTCCTTCTTCAAGCTGGGTTTTTCTGGTTTTTCACTGATCATCCTTGTGAGTTAACCCTATGCTGGACCTTGTTTCACCTTCACCATCTCCCCAAAGGCATTTAAAAGTCTCATGGATAAAAATGTATCTGAGATGTTTATGTTTAGGATGTTTAGGGTTTTGACAATTCTATTGTGAGGCTTTAATTTGTAATCCTTGTGTGAATGTCCTAGCAGTTAAACATCTACCTCAACAACTCCTGTAAGAACAACTCTTACCAATCAAGGACATTCCTCTAAATGGTTAGATTGTACCTCTGAAAGAACTGCCTTCAGGCTGTTCCTGTCAGGACTCGGAGTGCTCTGGCAAGCCTAAACTGGTACTAACAAGCCCTGACCAGCCTCACCTGTGACCTCCATGCACATGCCTATGCTCATTCACTCAGCAGCTCCATTTCAGTCCCTGCCTGAGCTGTGCCTGTCCCCAGCTGCCCTGATTTAGAGACTAGTTTTGCTAAAGGGACTCCAGGCTGACTGGTAGCCCTATATCATGTCCCCCAGAATGACATTAGACTTATGACATCGCCTTGTTTCTAAACCCTCTCCTGCTGCTCCTTCCCAACTGGACTCCCAGGATCAGGCTCATCATCTTGACTGGTGCTGCTGGTGGATTCTGTCTCTATCACCATCCTGCCCTGCTCAGGTCCTGGGGAACTGCACCAGGCGAGCTCCTGTAGTTACCCTCAGCACCCATTCTCACTGCTCCCTGCCACTGGATGTTGTGCAAAATTGGGAGGGGAAGGAGTCCTCTCACCAATCTTAGCTTTATGTGGGAATCTACATGGGAAACCATTATTTACATCGTGTACCAAAAGTGCACGATAACTCTTACTAAGTTTTCCCAGAATGTTCCCTTCTCAGTGTAGGAACAACTTCCAGCTACCCCAACACTTTGCCAGAAATTCACTCCCACAGAACACCAAAATGAAACAAGACCACACCAAAGCAATCAACACAAGCTTCCAGCACCTCTTCCTTTACACAGCAAAGAGCCTGTGCAATTTTGCAACATGCCTCAGTGCCTGCTAACTCATCACTTCTAGGTTAGCTACACACCTGTCTCCCACAATCCCATGACTGCTCTTTGTTCCATCTATCTTAACTACTCTTTTCCTGCAGGAAAACAAGTTAAGCAATGGTAATGATGGTGTTCCCAAATAAATTGTTTCCAGTCTGGTTAAGCCTGAAGTTCACTAGCGTTGTGCAAGAGCTGAAAGACTTAGATATATTAAAGATACAGATATATCTTATAGAGAGAGAAATATCCTCTAAGTGTATGTTAGTTTAATAAAATACCATTTCTTTTCCTCACTCTAAGTTTTGCCTCTGTAACCAGGGGCCCTTATACTTAGTATTATGGATTACTAGTATCTCCAAGCTTCTCTGGAATTAGGATAGCTGAAGATATCAGTCCTACAGCCATCATAAAGAAAATCATCTTTGGAGGATCATCTCAGAAAATTCACAGCAAAAAGGTGCTTACTGATCCTTGGGTACCTTAGTCATGAAAACCACACAGGAAGCTCTGCAGAACAAAGGCATAAGAGAATGCTGGAAATATAATGCATGCAGCTATTTTCACTGAATGCAGACTGAGGGGCCTAATTAGGCTAGAACTAAGAAAGAATAAAGTATTTATTCACCATTTAAATTCACCAATTGCTTGCTGAGACTTACAGAGTAAATGCACGTCTGCCTGTAGGGAAGTGGGCTATGTTTCACACAGCACCTGAGCAAAACTTCACAACCTGCCTGTGGTTCAGATGTGTGGCTTAACATGGGAAAAACGTTGTGTGAACATAAATGTAGTAGTACATGTGAAATATTCTGCTGTGGCTTTGTTGCTGATCTTGAATTATCCACATTAAAGATAATTCTTTCCTCTGATAAATATTTTCCAAGTTGTTTTCACTCTCAAGAAGATGTTAACAAACTCCCTTTGAAAAAATAAATTCCTAACACCAGTTTTACATTAGAAGAACTCAGGAAAAATTTGAAAGAACTGAAGTTATTCATGGTTATTCTCTTTCACTTTTCCCTATCGCCTTTGTAATAGCTCTCACAAATTTCCAGGTATATCAGGAAATTTCAGGATGCCTCCACGGCATTAGTGTTGGTGACTTAAGAGCCCGCAACCAGCAGCGGCTGTGCGGCAGCACGCACACGGACTGAGCACCGGCACCTCGGGAAGGCGTGCGCAGTGAATCCAGGTGTTGGGTAGGTGGATATCATTAACAAGGAAGATAAAGCCACGCCTCTGAGGCTCTGCCGGCAGATATTGAATGGTATTTGGAAAACACATAGCCTGACATCACCAGCGGTGAGCGCTGTTCGCAGGCGGTGCTCCGGGAGCTCGACCCTGTTTCCACAGATGCTCACAGAGCGCCACTCGGGTGTCACCTCTGCAGCACCTGGTGAAGCACACACACCTCTCCTCTTGCTAGTCTCCCCTTACGGCTACCGCACCGCTTTACCGCCCAGCCTGCCGGAAAATGCTGAGAGAAGGGAGAGGGAGGGAGAGAGGGAGAGAGCGAGCCCCTCACCTCGCCGCGCCCAGCCCC
>VWYO01006909.1:0-30272 GCA_013400275.1 Rhadina sibilatrix | reverse complement strand
AGCGGGGCACGGCACGGCCGGAGCCGCCCGGAGCCGCGGCAGCGCCGGCCCCGCTGGTGTCCGGCCGGGGCGCGGGGGGAGGGCCGCTCCCTGCCCCCTCCGCCGCTCGGCGAGGGGCGAGGGGCTTCGGGCTCAGCCGCTCTGCTTTGTCGCCTTTCTGTCAGGCGCTGGCAGCAGTGCCCCTTTGTAGTGGTCGGTTCTAGCAAATGCGCAGCCTTGTGCCCAGAACATCACAGTGAGGGGATCAGCGTTGACAGGCGCTGAAATAAACCGAGAAACATACAGGTCTGAGCTGCCGGAGTTGCCTTTTCAGAAGACTGAAGTGTCGCACAGGGTGCCACACAATTTTCTAATGTAAAGAAGGCAAATGATAACGGGTACTGGAATTAACCTGTTGTAAATACTCCTGCAGAATCTCAGTCCAGCAGTGTTAATATGTTGTTGTTTGATCTGGTGAAGTTATAGTATAAATTGATTAAAAAAATAGAATGAAGAATGTAAATAATTGCCCTTCCAAAAAGAAGTTCTTTTTAAAAGGAGTTTATCGGTAACCTGTTTTTTGCTTTGCTAAGATCTTATGGCCTCCATTTAACAACAGTAGCCTGTCGTTTCATGTGATATAAGATTGCACTGATCTGTCTTCTATCATGTTGCTTCCTGAGTGCATGTGGTGATTTCACTCAGGGTACAGTCACTGCTGTCTCATGGGGCTGTGGTGATCTCGTGTAACTCCTCAAATGTAGTCCTTCTTCTGTGTGTGAATTTGTTGTCTGGTGCTCAATTATGATATGTTGAAAGAAGTTGTGACCTTTTAAGGCTCAGTTTAATGTATCTGTTGAAATAGCGCTTTTCCCCCCTCCCCCCTCTGTCCACTTAGAAACTTCCAGAAAGTACTGCTGAGATTTGTGTTGATTTCAGCAGAAGTTTGTGATTATCTAATCAACACTACAAGAGGAAGTGTGAACCCCATCAATTACTCTGATATGCAAAAAGTGAAAGTGGCTGTAGATGTGTCCCCACTCCATTTAATATTTTTGTGCAGTCTAGTTATTTCAATATATGCTGCTCTTTTACTCTGCTGGACAGTTTATTTCTGTGTCAGTCAAGTCAGTGGAAGAAACATCACCAAAAAAATATGGTTTAGAAAAAATCCTCCCCACTATTATGTAAAATCCATCTGCCTTCCTGGTACCTGTGTAGGGAGAATCCCCTCTCCCTGTCAGGAAGTGGTCCCCACCCTCTTCCTGCTGTGTTGAGAAAAGATAGCTGATGACATCTTCCATGAGCTTACTTGTATACATAACTACTCACAGTAAAAAAAAAAAATCAGCAGTAGCAGCAGCAACCTCCAGGCCTGAAAACAGGCATGATATTTTGATTTTAGTGTATCATCTTCTTTTAGAAGAGGTTATATTCATATTGCTCTATCATCTCTGCTTTAATTATTCCAGCATCTCAGCTCTTCTTCATCTGGATTTCTTAGAGATTACTGATCAACTGGGTGATCTTTCTGATGGACTGCACATTGTCAGTGCTTCTGTACTTTTGGGATTTTAAACCAAAAGCAGTAGAAGCGACTTGGGCATAAAACTCCCCTTTGTGCCTGCTATGCATTAAGCTTGAAAAGAAAAAAAATGTCCAGAGAGAATTTTATATATGACTTTTGACATGTCCCTGATGCCTTGGGAAGGCTGACCTTCCTAAGAGCTAAAGTAGGTATTTATTGAAGGGCCTTTAAGGGTACACCTTGGGCAGGACAAGAGCCTGACCAGGGCTGACCAAATGTTGGTACTCATTTTTACTAAGCACAGCCCTGGTCAGGCTGCAGCATGATGTTTAGACTACACTAAGTAAAAATGAGTACCAACATTTTCTGCAGCATCAAGTTTAGCTACACTAGACATAAAGTGTGTGAGTCCTTAGAAATGAGTTTATCTTTTATGTGAAGGGTGGAGTGAGCAAAGTGACCTTTGTCACATGCAGGTAGTTGAATGACTGTTGCCATTCATTTGTGTAGGTTTCTTCTACCAGGGTTCAGCTGTGGTGAATAGTAATTTGGTATGTGTCTAAGCTGGAGACCACAGATTCCAAATATAAATATTATCCACTGTGTTGATTTTTGCAGGACTTGGCAAAATCAAGTCCATTTAACATCCTGTGCTTTTCATTTTTAGCAAGTATCAGAGCTATCCCTATCACTCACCCTGTATGTATTTGATTAACACACAAGCACAAATCTTCAGTCTCTGCCACTTGAGAAAGCCCAATTCCAGCTATAAAACTGGAATAACTGGACTGATTTGGCCCTTTTGGAAGTTTGCATATCCAAATTGTCTCCAATTCATGACTTCTGACGCACTAGAGCAACAAAACCACAAGAGGCCCTGAAAGCACTGGAAATTCCAGACTCTGACAGGGGCTTTCACAGGAAGCACACTTGTCCTCAGTTACACCCCAGGCAGCCACACTTCTGTGTTTTTTTAGCTGCATCTGCGCCTGACCTAAAACAGAGCAAAACAGGATTTTTTTCGGACAAAAATCATGGTGATCCTGCATCTCTGTCCTTTCCCAGTGTGTGGTGCTCTGACCCAGTTTTAAGTTGGGTATATCCTTGTGTTGGTTCTGCTTAATCACGAAAAATTAGAACGAGATCCTTTCTTTCCGTCCCCTCTTGTCTGGGTCTCAGAGTAAACCTCAGCACAGAGTTTCTCTGCTTAAGGTTCATAGTCCTGATGTTGCAGCTGATGCTGTGGCCCCAGGAGCTCTGCTGCTCATACACAGGATGCTGCAGCTGGCTGCTGGCTCTCTCCCCCCTTCCTTCCTGTTCTAGCCCATGTGTGTCTACACCTGGTCAGTGTGGATTTCCAACCCTTGCACTTCTGCTTCCTGGAGAAGGCCAGAACTCCTCCCTGCTTTGCTTTGGGACAGATGAACTGTGAAGCCTGTGGTCTGGGATGAGAGGTTCGACTTGTCAGAGCCATCACTGCATAAAAGCTGTGATGCTTTTTGCTTTGCTTAACCTAGGAGTCCTTTCTGCCTCCGTTTGAAGTCTCCTGCATGCCACTGTGGTGATACATACAGTTTCAGATTCAAAGACACGGTCTCAGGATAGAGAACACTTTGGGAATAGTATAATTTGAGATGGTTTTTTATCTCCCTTGTCCCATTCACTGCTATGTGTTCAATGTGGCCTATGCTTATGCAAAACCCCATTTAAGGAGTATTTGTATTCTGGAGCCAATGCATGTTATTCAAACTAAGAAACTTACCAGTGTTTGGGTTTGTTTAACAAGGAAAAAAAAAAAAAAAAAAAAAAGGAATCTTTTAATCTCGATAAGGTCCTGGATATCTTTTCTGCTGGATAAGGTTCTCAGCATCTTTCAAGGTGTGTGATCCAAGCTGATCTAAACTAAACTAATATAGTTCTGCCTTTACTTCCACCTCCATTTCTTGCCCCGCTCTTTCAGCTAATTATATATGGAGCCCTTTCTGCTAGCTAAAAAATTTCTCTACAGAAAAAAAGATTGTGTGGTGTTGAAGAGGGACTTAATGTCAGTTTTGTGATGGCTTAGCTTTCCCAATCAGATCATTGTTTAGTGTAGGGGAACTTGCTGGGATATAGAACAGTTTTTGCAGGCTTGAGTCCTTTCTGGAGAAGCTTAGTTTAGCGGAGTCCCATCTTTTGTTTGTTTGTTTTCCCCAAGCTCTCTAATTAAACAGCATAACATACCTTGCAGTGCTGCCCTTGGTCTTGATATTGTAGGGATGAGATACAATGAGTTATTTTGCCATTGGTATTTGCAAACTTCACCATTTTGAGACCTTGTCTAAGGCACCAGAAAATGCCCTGTTTCTGTGATACTCAGTACAGCTTATTTGCTTGTCTTCTACACGATACTGGGTGAACAGAACTAAACTGCTTGGCAAAGGCGGAATCCACAACTGATCTTATTGTATGTGTGTGAATGTCAGTCTGTAAATTCTCAGTGGTTTATCTTTAAATTTTACCTCTTCCTTGGAGGTGTGATCCTTCTCAGTCCCATTGCCCACCTACCAAATGCTCAGTGGATGCATTAACGTGCCCTTAGTCCCAACCTGAATAATATAACTTTTTAGTGGAGCTAATTGTGTTATCATGTTGTCCATGCAGGGCCAGAGCAAGCACCTGTCTGCCTGAGAAGGCCTGGCAAACTTTACAGGAAAAGATTTAAGTGGGAAGTTTTCTCTCTTCTGCTGTAGGTTGTGCAGGTCAGATGTTGTTACTGAAGGAAAGCAACAGCCTGATTTTTTGCCTCTTTTGGTCTCATTTCATCTCAAGGAAGGTGAAAACTTGGGATAGGGATGATGGAGAAGATAAAACAGAGGATGAGAGGAGTTCTAGTTAATTTGGTGGTTGGGTAGTAAAAATGGTGTCACTTTTAATGGACTCAGAGCAGGCTGTTATGCTAACATGCTTTTATATCATCATTATGAATGACTCCTGTCCATGGTAAATCAGTCATTTATATGCCCAAAGCAAGTGGCAGATGCTATACCTTTTTTTCTTCTTCCACCTAAAACTATCTCATTATTCCTGCTTTTTTTAATGTTTTTAATATAGGTAATGAAGACACGTACAGCACTAAAGGCATGAACAGTACTACTGCAATTCCAGGCAATAGGTTGCCAGGTAATACTTTGGCATTTCTGTTGCTGTTCCTCAGTAGCATGGAGAAAAGCAGTATGTATTATTGTGTGCCTTAAATGATCTCGTAATAATATGCCTTTTATTTTATTTTATTTTATTTTATTTTATTTTATTTTATTTTATTTTATTTTATTTTATTGTGAGCAGCTTTAGGGCAGAAGGGAGATAATCTGATTGTCACATCTAATCTGGGAAAACTAAAGACATTTAGGGGAACAGTAAAGCACAATTCAATTCTAATGTCCTTGGGTAACCCAGCGCAACAGAGAGAGGAGAAATAAAATGGGAAAATGTTGTGTATAGAACTGGAAACACCTGGTAATTTCAATTTACAGTTAAAAAGAGAACCAAGAAGTCTACTGGATTAGAATTCAGTGATCTTCAGATAAAGGCAAAGTATTTTTTCATTTGAGTCATTTTTGCCCTGTACTACTACTTCAGTCATCTCATTCGCTGTTGGCCAAAAACACTCTGCTCATTAACTCACTCTGTCTTGTGTTAATTGCAATACTGACTCACACCCAAATTCCAGGCAGTAGATGTGGCTCCTTTTTCCTGTATGAACATGCAGTCCACATCCAAAGCTGTCTCAGGGTTGCAGAAGTAAGCACTTAGAACCTGGGGAAAACTCAAAGATGTGTTCTGGTTATAGTATTGGGTCTGTGTGGAAAAGATTGAACCCTGGGCATATCCATGGCTTATGCTGGGATAAAAGTCAACATATGCAAGAAGGAATGTGTTTGTAATTGTACAATCATAGATCCTTTCTCAAAGGCAATTAAATCTGCAACTTAATGTCCCAGTTGTGTCAGTATAAGGGTTGAGTGTGCAGTACACACTGTGGGGGCCTACTTGCCTATGATTATATCAAAGAAAAAGCAAAGTAATTCCTTCTGTAATTTCCACCCCCCTGCCATTTTTTTGGTATTTTATAAAAATAAAGATGTAAAGATGTAAATTTGGTGCATTTGTTCTTAACCTGACCTTTCTCATAACATGTATGCAATTGCAAAGAGTTTTAGACTAGACTTTTCCAGTTCTAAGAGCAGCATTCATTCAAAGGAACAGATCCATTCAAAGGAAATAGGTGTAGATCTACTTCTTGATTGCAGTAGCTCTGTTTCTCTCCTCTTAATCTCTGAGGTTATATGCTTTGTTTTTCAGCCATGCTGGAAAACCCATAACCCTGCCAGTGTGGGAGGGTGCTGTAGAAGATGAATTACTTCAGAGAAAAGAATGATCATAGAATGGGCATTCACAACAGTGCAGAATGAAGGGAGGAAGGTATGGGCAGTGACACTCCCAGGAACAGCCCAGTAGATCTTTGCCAGGAGTAAAGGACACTTCATCTATGAGAAATACGCTGGAAAACCGCAGCAGTGAGGGCAGCAGTGAGGACAGAAGTGAGGGGGAGACTGCCTGAGAAACATGGAAGTAGGAGGGAGAACCATGAGGAGGAAGGAGGGACAAGAAAAAGAGAACTGGAAAAGGAGAAGTGAAACAAAGGAGAGAAAGGCAAACCCACTAAGACTGGATTGCATTTTATGTCTGGACACAGGTGTATTCTTGGGACTCTTTTTGTGTAGAGAATGTAAGTATGCAGTAAGATGTTTCTCAAAGTATCTGTCTGCTCCTACTTCACTACAGTATATTACCAGTATCATCCCAGTTTGCAGCAGAGATGCAACAAAATGAAACAAAATATCAAGAGACAGAAAATGGAGCTGAAATAGAGGAATAAAAATACAAAACTGCCCCCCCACCCCCAGTGCATAAGTAGGTTAAGAAAGTTAGTGGCAGTATGGCTATTTTACAACAAATGGAATAAAACATGACATAGAAGTGGAAGATGACAAACAGAGGATGTGTAAAGAATCAGATGCAGACCATTTGGGCACTGCTGTGCCTACAGTGCTAACTGAGTTCTTGCTGCACTGAGATCTGGAAGTGTTTTGCAGAGGGATAAAAACCATCTGCTTTGGGATGGGCTACTCCCTGCTGTATTCCCAACTGTAGTCTCCAGGCACTGATACCCTGAGGGCAGTATTGTGTCGTGTGTACCTTAATTATAGTATATTAAAATTAAAATGAATAATGCTGATTTTCTTGTTTCTTTTTTTTCCCTTGAAGACAATAGCAGTTCATCCATTGTCACTACATCATTCACACAATCTACGTCAACATCTGCAGGAGGTATGTATCTGTTCATCTGTTCATTACTGTGAACCTAGAAGCTAGTTCCAAACCTAACCCCGGTCATACCTCATTCCAAAGAAATGAAAAGCAGGTATTTGAGACAGGTGTTACCGTTTTAGGACTGGGAAGCAACATGTAAAACAACTCCAAAAAGAAGCTATATTGTTTTTGAAATTTAGGTATCATACTTTATCAGTAATTATATTTGTGATGCCATTTAAACACAGGAATCAAAATTTAACTTCGAGGAAGAATTGCCAGAAGTTGGGGTTTTTTAATGTTTACTCTTCATTTTTAAGCAAGCTTCTTCCATTTTCATGAAGTAAAGATAAATAGGTTGTTATGCAAACAGTGCATATCTGTTTAATGTTATTGCACAATAAACAGATTTAGGGTACAATGAAATCCTGGGAGCTTGAGTTTCAAGAGTAGGAATCCATTTCCTTTTACATAAGACTCATAGAATCACAGGATCATCAAGGTTAGAGAAGAGCTTCAAGATCATCTGTCAAGCCATCAGTGTAGCACCACCATAATCACCCCTAAACCATATCCCCATGTGCCACATCCAGGCTTCTCTTGGACANAATCACCCCTAAACCATGTGCTACATCCAGGCTTCTCTTGGACGCTTCCAGAGATGGTAACTCCACCACCTCCCTGGACAACTTATTCCAATGCCTAACCACAGTGAAATCTTTTTTCTAATATCCCAAGTCACAACTTGAGGCCATTTCCTCTTGTCCTTTCGTTTGACACATGGCAGAAGAGACCAAGCCTCACCTCCCTCTAACCTCGTGGCACCTAATACCATAGAAAATAGTCCTTAGAGAGCTCATAGCACAAAATAGTGCCATTTAAGCCAGTATCAGTCAAGTGGAACAATTTGTCATGGGTGTATTTTCATTGTTCTAGCACTACCATATTTCCTTCACAACCTGGCAAAACAACTGTAAGTGACTGTAGGACTTCAGTGAATTAGTAAGGACTGGATAAGAGTTAATGTCATGCAGTTCTGCAGGCTGCAATGCACAGGTAGAATATTGCATCTGAAAGAAACTAGTTCTAAAAACTGGGACCCCTTTGTGCTAAGAGCTGTGTGAAAGCAGGGCAGAAATGTTGTGTCTACTTAAGATGCTTTGTGCATTTGTGGAGTTTTATGCTGATCCTAAAGTCCCAGCTAAGTAATTTCATTTCATTTCCAGTACAACTCTTACATTCTGTCTCTGTAATTTCCAGATAATTTCCAGATAAGCTCTGAGCTACCACACTCAGAAGCAGCTTGTTTTTTGTTTTTTTGTTTTTTCATTTAAGTATAAAATGCTCACCGGAAAAAAAAAAAAAAAAAAAAAAAAAGCCACTTTTGCACAGAACTTCCTTTTGATAGCAAGCAAGTGGTGCAGTCTCATTCCATTGCCTGCAGTGTAGCAGTTCAGGCATGTCTAACTTGGAAAGTCCTGAGATTCCTGTAATCTCCTTGTTGCCTTATGGCCATCCCCTAAGCGTGTGAAGCCACAGTGTTTCACCTACCTTGTGCTCCTTCTGACTTCTGCTCCATCCCTTGCAGATTTCTTGGAGAAGTCTGAGTTTTACTAGTTTTGGATAATAACAGTAAAAAGAGGCCTGAGCCCTTTATTGTTAGGCATAGGATAAACCTAACAGATAGGTGTGCCTTGCTTTGCAGGGTTTGGCAATTCCCATCCTTTTGTCTTTTTTTTTGTCATTAGAAATGTCATAGGTTTTAATGCAGTGTTCTTGTATTTTGATTATCTGCCTCAAATTCTGCAGAATAAAGACTAGCTGGTATATGTACTTACTTAATTTTGCTTGAAGTCTGTGCCATTACTTTTTTTGGGAGGGGGAGGAAGGAAGCTCTTCATGAGGGAAGCAAAAGTCTGTTCAATTCAATCATTTTCCAGGCAAGAGAAAGTATTTATTTTAGGAAGGGCATTCCATAATAATCTTCCATGTTAGCACAGTGCTTATGCAATTTGAATTTTGTGCTCATTCTTGCTGAGTTAGAACACTAAGGGAGTAGTAGTAGCATATGCTGCTAATGATTCTTATCTACAGGCTATATTTATTTTTTTTATTGATGATTATAGCATAGCTATTTAGTGCTTAAACACAGGCAGCAAACTATGTAAAATACTTGTCTCTTTTATAAACAAAGCATCATAAACCTGAACTGTATTACTAGCATGCATCCTTTTTAAATAATAAAGATTAATTCAGGCAGTCAGGATTTGTTTAGGGTACTGTTCAATGAAGCCCAGCTGGTCTTTTGGGGGAAAAGTAATTAGGGAAATAAAAGATAAAGGGACAGATGTTGCTAGCAAATATTCTTTCATCTTTGCTCTGTTTGTAAAATAATACAGGTAAGATCTTTCAAAGATGGAGAGGAACAGATTTGTGCCTGATTCATGTCTGCTTCCCAAATTCCCCAGCTGCCTCAGATAGCCTCCCAGTGATGTTTTGAAATGGCTGATGATACATCATGAAAGATAGGTCTAGAGATTAGGCAGATTTTACTGTTAAAGTGACATCACCAAGGGCTGTAATAAGAGAGGAGGGAAAAGCAATGTGGAAATGTGCTGAAATTCCTCATAGATTCCCAAAGATCCATAGTTTGGATTTTTTTCGTTGTGACTCAGGTTTTCTGTAGGGTAATTAAACACCCATGGAATGAGTACCAACATTGTGTAACAACATTTGGTAATGTTACACATCTAACAGCTAGCCATTGTATTGCTCAGAAACAGAAGGCTCTTTGACGCTCAGAAATCTCAGCTCAAAAACAACCCACAGAAAACTGCTTGACACTTGCCTCCAGATTTGTCCTTCTTTGGTACCACTTATGTTAGGAATGTGTTTACCAGGTGTGGTTTCATGTCATGTAACTGTAGATGGTTTCCATGTAGACATTTCCTTGCTTACTTCCTACAATGAGGAGCCATTTGATATTTATGGATCATTGTGCCTTTGGGGAGTTTTACCTGTCAGTATTAAAATGTGCCCTGAATTTTATCTTATGTATTTTACACATGCTTCATAGAGGAGCTGAATTTTCATTCTTGTAACAAGGTAAGCAGATGAATATAGTGTTCCAATTGTTCCACCTCAATGAATGCTCATTTCAAAGGGTTTTCTGGGTTTATGGCACAATACAGTTATAACATTAAAGAACAGGAAAACAAATAGCATTTACAAAGGAGTCTCTGTTTGGGTATTTCAATAGTTTTGATGCTAAATGTCTCAGAAGTGTTGTGCAGGCTGGTTCCTTTCTGCATGTTTACATTGTTATATTGATGAGGTTTTTTAAGTTTTTGATGCTCAGTACTGGAAGCTGTGATTCTTAAATCTTAGCAAAGACACAGTTTTGTATGTAGTTCCTCATGTTTTACGCAACAGAAATTTTATTCTACAGAATCATTTTAAATGCTGTATGAAACTAAGGCAGAAACTGAGTATCAAGGATACTCTGGAATTAAGATGAAACTATCCTTCAATTATTCTAACTTTAGACAATTTCAAGAAAACATGGATATAATTAGATATTTGAAATTCCGTACTGAAAGGCTTTTGAGGTGTTTAAAATGAGCCCATTGTGAAGCTATAGAAATAATAGAGAAGTAGACAGCTGCAAAGGAGCTGTTTCTCTCTAGAATTCTTTCCTACATTAAAACTATTTGCATCCTACTGTCTGCTTAGAGAAATGTTAGTTGCATAACAGACTCATGTTTCTCGTTTAGTTTCTTCTTAAAATAAGTAATTGTTTTACAATCATTCTATCTGGCTGCTTTCCATGAAAGTTCTAAGGATTCTGCTATATAAATAGCAATTTCTATTATTCTTGAGTTTTGTATCATGGTATTTTTATTCTAAACAGTTCAGTAGTGTTTTCTGAGGAGGGAAGGGGAAGTGTTAGGTAAAAGTAAAGACATTACGTCAATGAAACTTGAGAAAAAGCGTTCCAGCTTTTGTTTTAACCTTGGCAAGACTAAATAAATTACTTAAACAGTACATTTACTTCAGTTGAAATTTTATCATGTTTTATCCTTACTGCATAAATACAGAATTCTCTGTGGTAAATTTTAGTGTATAGGAAAGCCTAGTAATGCTAGTGTTTCATTCAAAAGCAAATGAAAGATCAAATCATTACTAAAACTGAGGGGTGATGTTTTCATGCAAACCCTGTTCTTTCTTATCAGAAAAACTTTGTTGACTGAAAAAGTAGGCACTCAAATAGAAAATAACTCTTGATCCAGAATTTTATTACGTTTTAACATTTTGTAAGTTAAGCATGATTCTATGGAATTGGGTTGTTACCAAAAAAAAAGCTGACTCACCTAAAAGTCATCATATATTATCCAGGTTTTCTTTATAGGCTTTCCTTTAAAGAATTCTTGACCTTGAGGCTCAGAAATCAGAATTTAGGTGTTCCCAAAGGAAAGTCTACATGCAAGCCTGGATACCATGCAGTGGCATTTTCATTGTTACTCTGTTGCTGTGTTTGGGCATGATAAATGTGGTCTTACTTCACGAGTGTACAGTTGTTTATTTTTATGAATTTTTCTGTGTGGTATCACAAAAATTTCCCAGATGTGTCCAACAGTACTACTCATCTGACCAGTACCAGTCAGCCCAACACCACCACTGTGTCTGTGATCCTGACAACTCAGCCCACCAACACCAGCCAGACAACAACGCCCACCACCGCAGCCTCACCAGTCACATTGCCACAAGCCAATGCTACAGTGGTGACCACTTCTAAAACTTCCTCCACTTCTGTAACAGGTGGGTTTGCAGTTCAGGAAACTCATAAAGGCTCAGGTGCACGTTCACATGGGTTGCAGAACAGTTAGTTTTACAGCAGTGTAAAAAAAAAGAAGAAAGAAGGTATTTGCATGCTGAAAAGTGGGGATTCATTACTAAGCTGGATACAATAATGTTGCTCTGAGCACACTGCTTACTTAGGATTCACTTACTCTGAGAGACCTGACAGATTTAGGGGAAAGAAAAAAAAGTGCAAGTGGTTTTAGCCAGCAGCTACCAGCAAGGAGATCAGCAGTGTAAAGGAAAAAGCCTTGATTTTGAATATTTTGAGTACAGCTTCTGTGTTTGTTCAGCTCTTCTTTCTGCAGTTTATTTGAACTCATTTCTAATACTTCCTTTTTCACAGCTGACCTGTATCTTTAAATATGTCTACTGGCTTGGTAAAAAGACTGAGTTCTGTTAGCAATGTAATGATTGTTACCCTAACAGAGAATAGAGCATGACTGTGCATGAGTCACCCCTTAAGTAAAAATTGTCAAATACAGTTTAACTGTACCCAGTTATACAAAAACAGCGAGTGCAGAATTCAGTATTTCTGTGCACTTGGCTGTGTTCCCATCACTTCATGCTTGCACTTCTAAACACATCAGAGTGCTCACATATCAGTGAAGCATCACTGGGTAGGTGAAGGTGTCCCCAGAAGAACTTGATCATGTAGCACTCTGTATGAGGCAAGTACAAATAGAACGGGGCACTGACTGGGTCTTTAGGTGGGAGTTTGTAGCAGATGTAACCAGTTCTAGCAGTGAAATAGCTATGGCTGGTCTGAGGTCATGTTGTCATGTTGTCTGTGTCAGTGTTTGTGTTGGGCTGCAGAACTGATCTCACTTGAGACTGTGAGGGTACAATTCCATGAGACAAGGTAAAACAATCCCAACAGCTGATTGCCACCAAATGTTCTGCTCCCACCATGTAACTACACTGACAGTCTTGGTGGCTGTGGGACCCCTCTTGCAGGATCACTCAGTATGCTCATCTGACTAAAAGCAACTTCCTTTTATGCTTGTGTTCATCTCAGGCCAGCTTAGTGAGTTAAATTGGCTCATGGAGGGTATCTTAGCACTGGCCTAAGAGGGGCAGGAGCTCCAAGTGTAGAAGGAAGGGAAAGCAGGGGAGAGAAAAGGCAGGGAGGAAAAAGGGAGGTGCAGACAAGGAAGAGGTGGTCTTTCAGAGACAGCAAGCAGTTGGATCAGCTGTGCCCATGTCACCAGAATATGGCACTTAAAACCAGAGCCCTAGGTTTCAGTGTGCTTGGCTTGTATCTTGTCAGTTGATAGTGGTTAAATTTGTCTAATTGGGTCTTTAGGTGATAAATCAATGGTGAGGGCAGGATGTAGAGTAGTCCCTCGAAACACAATTTTGCAAGCTCTGTAAAATATGCCCTTTGTTTTCTTCTTTTCAGCCACATCAAAATCAGAGGCTGTCGTCGTCAAAACCTCCAGATTTGATGTGGGCAGTTTTGTAGGTGGCATTGTGCTGACTCTTGGAGTCCTAGTCATTCTCTACATTGGATGCAAAACTTACCACTCTAGAAGAGGCATTCAGTACAGAACCATGTAAGTTCCCAAGGGCTTGTCCCTTGGCCATTTATGACTTCCTTGAGGGGGAAAAGGAAAACCAAATGGGCAGAATGAACTCTGATACATTGGTGTAATATACATTATATTAATATCATTATTAATATCATGATTTAACTCCTTTGTTTTGTCTTTAACCACTTCTGTCATTCCTCATTAGTGTTATGCCTCTCTTCTATGCGGTTTTGTTCTCTGATCTATTATATAAAATAATTTTATTCTTTTTAAAAGAAGAAAAGCTTGTCTTGTCTTTTAGCTACTCCATGAATAGTTAACATTTCATTGAAACTTTCTGCAGTTTGAAAGATTTCCTCTTTCTCCTAGACTCTGTCTGTCTATTCATTCTTTGGTGTTTTCCTGCCCCTTGCCATTAATTTATAGTGAATTCTAATCAAAATTGTACCATCTCACTTTCTATTTATGTCAGCTCTACTGTGGGCTTTAGGACTCGCTCACATTTAATGTAAGAACTAGGTTGCTTTTCTTTTCCTCTTCAGTGTCATCCATCTCAGTCAAGAAGCTTGTTTTGTGTGAGGTGATGTCATTAGACCTGTTGGGATACTGGTGTTCAGGCCTTTTTTTTCTCATCTTGACTCCTCCTCGCTGGTCGTGGAATGAAGCCAGTGCCTGCTGCACCTTTACCCAAAGTGGTGTTTGTAAATGGGTATTGTAAAGTTCACATCAACAGTATCTTCAGAACAAAGGGAACCTGCTGCTGAGCTTGTACAGTGGCTTTGATTAACTGTTACCACTGTTATAGGTCAGACAGGATAAACAGGCCTGAGCAACAGCTGATGTAAGAATACATGAATGACTTGTGAAAGACAAGATGTCAATGAGGCCAGTGAAGCAAAAAAACTCTAAAACTGTTCAGCTAACTTCAGGCTTGGCTCAGAGATCAATGTTACTCCTTGCTCTTTCCTAGCAAGGCGTCCTCTGCTCACAAAATAACCTCCTCAGCAGCAGCTGGGTGGCTCTTTCTCATGTTGACTGTTGCTTGTAATGCAGAACATTAATTACTGTGTTTCTGTTACAGTGATGAACATGATGCCATCATTTAAAGAAGACTTCAGAGAAGACAGTGTTGGAAACCCACCCTGTCACAGCTGTTGTAACTTCTGGAAGAGTTTCTTTCATAAAGATGATCACAGTCTCTAAACCTGTCTTGGGTGTTACCCTGCAAAATGTTGAGAAGCTTTTTTAAACATCTTGGTTTTTACATTGGCTCTTGTAAGAGGAACTCAGCACTTTGTAGAGACGGTATTTTCTTTTTTTCAGTACTTCTGTCCAGATTTAGAGAAAATCACATATAGAGTCATTTTAAGGTACATACACAGCTCTCTGAAATAGCTAATTACTAGCACAGGATATTGCATCAATACAATTCTAAGTAAGTTCAGGGTTTTTTTCTAAAATTTTGTATTAAATTGTATTTATTTTGAACTTTGATGTGAACTTTAGTTTAGAAATTTCAGGTTTTGAACAACTCAGTTAATTTTTAATAGGCTTCAAAGGAGGTGTGGTTGGATAACTGTATAGAAGATAATAATGACTACTCTAAATGTCAGCTACAATGCTTTCCTTAATAGGCTGTGTAAGGAGAGTAGCTGCAGGAAACATGGACACAATGGAAGTATCCAACCATAACCCTTTTCTCTAAAAGCTTCTTTTTTTCTAGCATGTTCTAATGCACAATTGAAGATTTAATAAAAACGGAGAAAAGTAATTTTGCCATTATAAATATAAAAAAAAATCTAAAATTGACTTTTAAATTGAGGGTAGCAGTCACTTGACTCTTGGTTTTTATTATTACAAAGCTGTCTGCAGTGTTTTAGCAGCATTTGATGATCATTCAAAGTTATATGGAGAAGGAAAAACATATAAGACAGCGTTTTAGCAGACTATAAAGTGCATTTTTACAGCTGCTTTCAGAACTTGATCCTGCTGCACAGATGTACAGAGGTCTGGTCAAAAGCCCAGCTGAAGGCACTGGGGCATCTCTGAGCACAGCTTTAGCTGGAGGCTCAAATGCTCTGGGGTCCTGTGCAGGATGGCTGGTGCTGTTCCCACATCACTTCTGCAGGTCCACTCAGGTAAAGCTGCTGACTGCAGTAGGTGGGCTCCTGACTTACACTGCTGTAAGGAAAACTAGAACAAGGGTCAGGAAATACAGGCCTGCATCTCTTTAAGTCATGGAATGGTTGTTCAGCTTGCTCAGGCTTTACTTGTAGATCCATCCCCATTGAAGTGTTGGTGTGTTGTGGTTTGGCTGTCCTGGTTACTGCTGGCACCAGTCCCTCATGCTGGGCACAGGGTGACAGGTGAGGAAAGTCACAGTGGGAAGTGCACATCGGTCTGTTGGGGGCTGGGGAACGACTCATCAGGGAAAATGTAACTATGCTGGAATGGATTATTTTCTTAAGCAATAGTTTATTCTGACATGCAATGTTAAAGTGGCCATCTGTGGTTTTTTTTCCTTTTTCACATGGAATAGTAAAACTGTTTCCAAGACACAGCCAACTCCAGCAAACCATGGCTAATGATTTGTCTTACTAGCTACTCACCTGAAAAAGGGGTAACAAGGCTGTTTCATTTTTTTACTGGGTTTGAGGGTCAGGGGGAGAGAGAGGTGATTTGAAGTAACTTTTGTATTTTTTCTTAATTGTATTGTTTGGTGGAATATTACTGGATTTGACTTGAAGAGTTATTGAAACAATTCTTTCATAGAACTGTAATTCCTTACTTTGTAGAAATTAAGACAGTTAATTGCAACTCAATTACTGGGATTGTCTCACCTCTGCTGTACAGACAAATAAAATTAAATCTTTGGAGTTACTACATTAATTTTGGTTGAATTTTTATTATTAGCTGGTTTTGTAATTCCCACAGTCATAGCCATTTTATAAGAAGCATTCACTATATATACTTTTAAATGCTAGAATATCAGACCTAGTTCATTTTTGCCTAGTTCAATAATTTCTAATTTATTCTCTAGTCTCATTACTACAGTAAAGTAAAAGTCTGTGCTTAGAACTTCTGAAGTGTCAGTGCAAACATAAAACCAGACCTCTTTTGAGGTGTTTGGACTCTAGACAGAGGGCAGTGCAATTAATAAATTTTCCCTTATCTTCGTTTTCCAACAGGAAGTGGAACCCCAGCTTTGTTACTAATTTATAAAGGGAGCTGATGCTATGGTCATTCAGCCCTTACTTAACGGAGTTTACTAATACTTGTAAAGATGACCCAATTGTTTCTAGTTCATCCCCTCACACGACTGTGCGTGTTTTCTTTCAGTGCTGGTGGCCAAGCAATGCAGTTCCTAATTCTGTCTGCCTTAGGAGCCCCTCTGGTGACACATCAAGGAATTGCATTTGCAGGGTCACGTTTTAAGCTCGTCACCAGCATTCGATTACAGCTCTTTCACACAACCCTTATGCACATTTTACCTTTCATATTCATGGCTTTGTGGTTCATGTTACAGTGTTTTGATTTAATACTACAGGTTGGGAGAGTCAGTCACTGACTACAGAACATGGCCAGCTTAGGTTAGCTTTCATAAATGTTACTTTTGCCCTTCAAACACATGAAAATCAACCTTATAGTCACATCTCAGGGCTGCAGTATTCTGCCATCATCCCACAGGTCTTTCCTTTTTATGTGGCTCTCCTTTAGCCTGTATTACAGTACCAAATTGTAGCACTTCCAGCTTAATTGGTTTGAGGGGCTACTTCATCAAAGGCTCCAAAGCAGTCTGGAAATGCTGCAGTGCTATACTTNAAAAAAAAAAAAAAAGCGCCCATACTGTTAAAGTAAGATCATATTGTTGTGATAACATTCAGTAACTTGAACATTATCCTTTTGTAAGTATTTCATACCTTTCTTCTTTGTTCAGAGCTCTTACACACTCAGGCCACTCCATTTTTGCTCTGAAAAGTTGCATAGCATTCTTAACATGCTTTGTTGAAAAAGATGTAAGCAACAATGTGACGGTATTACCAAAAGCGAAGTGGAAGGCCATCAGAGACTGGAAATTGCCCAGAGACCTCAAGAGGTTAAGAATTTAACTGTGATACAGAAGCAGAGGGAATGAGAATGGACCTGTGGAGAAAGTAAACACATTTTCTAGACAGCACTGAAGGAGTCCCAACTGGTGGGCCTCACAGCTGCTGTGTTATTTTCGAAGAATGTTTGTGCTCCAGGTGGGAATACTGCTGTGCTCCAGACACAGGATGTATGCAACACCCTGGACTCTTAGGCTTGAAGGTTCCCATGGCAGCAGTGAGGAAGCTGGGCTGGAGCATCAGTAAATACTGATCACATGTTCCATTAGAAACAGAAATGGTGATTAGTGTTGTCTCAGGAAGTTGATTCTATGCAACAGTAACCTCTGGAGCAAGGGTGACAACAGTTACACTTTTGAAGTAGATCAGCAGAACAGAGAGTACCTTCCCTGCCCAGAATACCTCTACCTGAATTCATATACCTGAGGTGGGACATTCAAAAAACTGAATTTCAAGTTCAGTCCATCTGCAGCATTAAACATGACACTGCCCATCTCAGCCCCACTAGACTACAACTGCCACAAGGCAGAGTTCAAGGCAGATAAACACACTATTTGCAATTTTCATGTGCCTCTTCCAGTGTCTTGTGAGGAATATAGCGAAGAATCAACTTCTGAAAGCACGGTACTATGGAGATACTACACAACCACTAATTCTCTCAGGCACAAAAAGCAGCAATATAAAGATTTTTCTATCATACTAATAGGGTTCCTAGGTATTTCCTACATAGCAATTCATGTTGGCATGTAAGAGCAGTGCTCTGTTATGGCTGGTGGCAGTCTGATCACTTGTGGGCACTAGAACTACATGATGTCTTCAATTTGAAGAACACTGGGTTTCCTGCTCAATGATTCAAAGCAAAGAGAAGAGAGAGATGTGCATTCAGTCAAAAATAGTACTCAAAAATTGGAAAACTGCTAGGAAACTGCTAATTAGAACAAAGCTGCATGGCACTGGCTTCACAAAACATGCAGCTGCTACTTGGGGAGCCTGTGTCTTGCAGTATCTCACACTAGTATCAGAAACCACAATTGCTTCAGGCTAGATCCATTGCAGATATGGTAAACTTCACTCCAGCAAAGAAATTGTGCATTTACAGCAGCTGGGATTACAAAGCAGCTGGGAATACTGCCTTCTATCTGCATCCCACAGCAAGTGTGACCACTAAACTCCAACGATACTGAAGTTCACATCTTCCACACCCTCAAAGCCTTGCAAACACATGCTGTCAGCTCATGACAAGCCACGGGGCTGAAACACTGATGTCCAAGAACTTGAGCTGCTCAGTCAGCAGAGCTGCACAGGATGCTGGGGGTTTATTGTTTAACCCAGTCAGAGCTCTGGAAAATGTTTTCAAAGAAGGAAGTGGATGCAGAATGAGGTGTGAGCACAGTCAGCTGGTTCACAAGTGACAGAGGTCACTTGACCCTCTCCCAATGAAACACTAGACTGTTACCCATGGTTTAACCTTTTGCCAGGGTTGTTTGCAATGTGCTGCAGCCTGACTAGAGCTTTCTTGGAATAGTTCTAAGGAGAGCATAAGTGCTCACAACCACTGCATTATCAATCAGGGCACCCAGTCATTACAGCAGGGCGTAGCAGAGTCATAACCTGCATCAGCCTTCCTGCCAAAACTAGGTCACAGAGTTTTAACCACTGGTTTCTAGATCAAGTTCTTCCACTTCTCAAAGCAATTCAGGTGCCTAGTGCAGAGAGATGGTGCTCTTTGAAGGGATATTCAAAACATTCACTGATGCAGGTCCTGAGGGAGTTATGCACAGGCATCACAAATGGCACTGAACACTTTTTAAAGCCCTGTGTATCCTCTCATCTGATTTATGTCATTAATTGCAGTGTCTGAAAAACTCTCACCCCACACAGTTCTAAAGAAAAATGCATTGCTTAAAAAGCCTGCCTACTAGTATGTTTTTTCCTATCCTCTTCCCTGCTCAAAACAAGGTGTACCTGCTAGGCAATTCCACACTCTCCAGGTGAGCCTGACCTCCCCAGCTCCCCCTGCAGGTTCATCCTAATCTGCAGAAAGTACACTTGGTGCTAACCTTACTAATTTCTCACCTGGAACAAATTAATGAAATTTCACATCCTGAACTTACTTAAGACGTTTTCACAATCTTTAAAAGCTCTTTTGTCTTGTGTAACGACTTAAAAAGTTGTTAGAGGCATTTCAACACCAGAAAAGGAAAAGCACATTAATCAAAGCTGTTTAAAACTACATGCTAGGTTTGAAACATTTACATTTTTAGTAACAAAAATAAAGGGAAGATATGTACATGTAAAAAAGTTGGACAAAAGTCCACATTTGAAAGAATTACAGCAAGCCTACCTGTAGGTAAAGAATCCAGGTCTGGACTGAAGGCTATGTTATTCATACTCACTCTAAGTGTGGGCAACTGTGGACTGAAGATGATTGACTTTAAATGAGAGCCGGACAACCTGAGTCCACCACTGCAGGAGCTGATGCCATTAACTTGGCATTTGTATTCTCCTGGTGATTGACATGAAATCCTTGCAAACCACCTAGGAACACCTCTCCTTGTAGATAACCACCATGCAAGCCTAGGGATACAAAGCTGAAAAGGGTAATGAGTCACACCAGTAAGGGAGTAAGTGCTCCCAAACTATCAGCTTACAAAACAAAATCCAAGATTTCAGAGATGCCTGGGAGATCTCGTTATTTAACTGCACAATCCCTATAAAGTTCCAAACACAGAAAAGTAGCTTTTACAGTCCCTAGCACAGACTACATAGCTACCCTCTGTCTCATCTTTAAGGTCACAAGGACCAGAATTTCTGTCATTTGAAAAATCAATTCAGAAGAAAGTATTGGATGCTGTTGGGGTTTTGGGGAGCTACTTTTTTTTTTTAAATAAAGAGGAAATCACCAAACAGCAAAGAAGTTCACTTCCCTGTTCAAAAACGAAAGAAAGACAAATGGAATGAAGTTTTATTGTACTTTTGCAGGCAAACAACCCCAAACTTTTGTCAGGACAAGACAGCATTCTAATCACTGCAGTCTACAGAGAAATGCCAACAGAGTAAACAAGGCCAAGTTTCAGAAGTAGAAATATTTTAATTCAGTCTTCATAAAAACTGTTAGTAATATACATTACACAAGTATCAAGAAATCAAAAAACTTTAGAAGTCCTGCTGTTCCTGCAACAGTTAGCTTCTTTTCTCCTTAAGTTGAGAAGAAAGCCAAAACAGAAGTAGCTGAAGTTAATTAACATTAACTATTAATAACAGCAATCTTAGTCTATTTCCTCATATCCACATGGAGGAAACTCATGACAAGTTATGCCAAGCTCCATTTTAGGAACTTGACCAAAAACTTCTTTGAACAAAACTGACACTAGTGAACCTACTTTCCCTACTCAGAAAGGAACGCCACAAAAACCTCACCCTAATATTGAGTTAGTTTTATGAACAGAGAATCCTTGGCACCGAAGGCCTTCTATACATAATCATACATTATAATGAAGATGCACTTTATTATCACAAAACTTTCTTAGGTAGTTGATTAATCCTCTTCTGTACCAAAATTTTCTATTCTTAAGATACTGCTGTCTTAAGCTTCAGCAGTTGGAGGATGGCAGGAACAAAGCCATTTTGCAAATTTCCCTCTTTATGAAAGAAACGTCCGGACTGTACCCTTTATCGTCCCCCTGCAAATAGGGCATTTCCTAAGGGATGGTGCACACTCTTTGCACACCACTAAGTGACCACACGGAATAAAAACAATAGAAACTTCTTTGTCCATGCAGACTTTACACGTTCTTTCCTCTTGTAGTCTTCTTAATTGTTCTTCCATAGGTAAACCTGGAAAAAAATTAACTTTTTGTCAGCCTGAATATATCAAAATATATTTATTTAGAGTGTAGCTATGCCCCTTTTCACCTTTTATTTCCCTACCTGTATTGACTAATTATAGATGGCGGTGAACATTTTTCAGAGCTCAGAAAGAGACATGCAAGGGACTAGTCTGTACTTTCCAGTTCTGTGAGATGGGACAGCCCAGAGCCTGGAGGCCAACCAGTGTTTACATTTTAGCAAATGCTGTACTTTGCTTGGTTGGATATCAGAAACACAAACACAGCCTGACTGCTGAAAGTGAGCTATATCCAAGCTTGTATACTTTTCTGCTGTCTATTAACAGATTAAACTGCAGGACCAGAGCAAACTCAATCTCATGTCTGACAAGTTTTTATCTACACAGCTGTTGGTCAAGCTGGATCTCAGGACACTTTTAACCCACTCTGGAAAAGCAGAGATGATACCTGTTCTGAAATGCTAACCAACTATTCCTTCTCCAGTCTTTACCAAATGCCTGAATGCTTGTATCAGGATCAAGTCCAGCATGTGCTGCTTGAATTGCTGAGCTCCAGAAAGCTCTACATCCTGTGATGTGCAAAAGCATGAGCAAGGCACAGATACAGCTTAGAGCTGATATGCTTACTTGCAAGTATGCACAAGCACTTAACTTTTGGTTAGCTTTTTCCATATTACTAAAACAGAATCAGAGAGGGTGAAGCACCAAACTTATTTCTTAACCAAAGTAATTTTTATGTTAGCTGTTTGTTCTACAATAGTATTTAAGATAGGAAGGTAGAATTTAAGGTACCTGAAACATCTTCTGTGGGAACATACTTGATGGTCCCTTCCACTAGAATAAAAGAAAAGAAAAATCCTTATCATTTAACTAATCTATGTTCAAATAGCACCTGTTTGTTTCTTCTTTAGAATGCTGTGAGAGCACTGGTTAGACTTCTATAAAAGCATATCCCTTAAAAACAAAAGAAAACCAGACAGACATACCAAATAAATCTTTGTAGAGCACAGGATCACAATCTCGTAGACAGTTCCTGAAGATGCTGGCTGCTTCATTTCCTTTCACTAAAATTGTATCTATCAGCTCCCTCGCCTGCAATGGTATCTGAGTCTTCTGCTTAATAACATCATGCTCAAGTTCTGTTATCACTTTAGCTGATAGTAAACTCCCGAGGATTGGGAGGACACATGTTAAACGCTGGAATAAAGCCATTCGATTCTTCTGGATCAAGTACAAATCATCTGGAATGTAAGGGGGAATTAGATAAAGCAATTAGGAATACACTACTCCAAGTTGCACTTCTGTTTAGCAATAATTGATACATTCTTGAAACTCTACTTGTAATGTTTGCTTATTACACATCATTAATAAAGCCCTCAGCAAGTTTTAGTGGTATTCACATAATGAACAGACTTAAGGAAACCACATAAAAGCAGCTTCTGAGCCAAAGCCTGTACACCAAGGAAACTTCCTGCTCCCATCTCTATGTTAAATGATCAGAGAGAATCTTGTGTTAACTCCATATGAGCAAGACTTACTCTCTGGATGACTGCAAAGAAAAAACTAACACCAACGCTAAGTCATCGACATGCCAGAGGGTAATTTTTGTCAGGGCTAGGCTGCAGATAAAAGAAAGCTCTTCTAAGAAGTGTCCAACACAATTGCATAGAAGAAAACCAGAAGTACAGCACAACCAGACTCTGGAGACTATTTTAATACTCTACCACAAACAAGAACCAAAAAAACTCCAGTAGGATTACATGCTGAATCCATCTATGTTTTTTTGACAGAAATGCCACTAGGAAAGAAGCATCCTTAATTCCACTTATAATTGAGAAGATTCATTATGCTTCATAGACTCAAAATGAGAAGGATTTCTTCAGGCTTCAAAGCTTATACGGCAATCAAGCAACAGGAAATGTTAAAGACATGGCAAATAAACAAACTGCTAACATAGATGGGCTGAGTCAGACAGAAAAGCAAATCTTAGGCAATCTTAGAGAATCTGAATTTGTAGAAGTTTATGGCTCCCTCTAGGAGGTGGATATGGTGGCTTACTGATTCAAGCAGCTTAAAGAGCTGGCAAATTTGGATAAAAATTAGTAGAGTGTACCAAGTGTTGCATTAACAGTAATAAAAAGGCACACAAATGAAAAAAAAATGGCTTTGGAAAGAAGAGATGACTCTGAACCCTTGGCCTTTGCTATGAACCATTCTCCTAAAAGGCAATGAAACAATTCTCAGACTGCTGGTTCCATACAGCTATCCAAACAATGCTTTCAGAGAAGCTGATCCTAACAGCAATTAAACTAAATCACTTAGTGCATAAAAACAAGTATAAAAACTATACATATCACTAACTGCTTCAGATTTCACTTTTATTTATGCCTGATGCCTACCTGATGCCACTTCTTCCAACTGCTTTTCTTTCTCTTCTTCAATCTTCTCATCTTCAGCCGTGAGCAGATCAGACACAAGATCATTAACAGTCTTGTAGTTTTCTCCAGTGGCCAAGATTTTACTCTGCACTGTTTGCTTTATTAGCCTTCTACTGAATCCCATCTCCAAGGCAGCTTTAACCACAGGTGTGTTCATCATGATTGCATCTTCTGAACGGCTCTCCCCAGGTTCAAAACGAATAACTAATCAAAAAGGGAGAACCTCGTGTATAATATAAAGAATAAAACACCCATACAACCCCAGAAGTCAAGACACATTACAGAAGTCAAGACAACATTACCTACACACATGAATATTAAGTAGTAAAAAGTTGCAATTTTTTAAAGAGAATTTTGCTAAAGTAGTTTTAGAAATGGAAGCCGGGTCACTCAGTCATGGATTGAATCCAAGATAAACATCAATCCATGTCAGGCCTTTGTTAAAACCTAGGTTAATCCAGAGACATCACTGAGAATTCCATTGTGTCCTAGCAGCTTTTTTTATACTCAGTTATCTCTAACTTCAGCCTTGGAAAATGGCCTGGGGTTGTGCCAGGGGTGGGAGAGGGAAGTCAGGGTTTATAGTACAAACAATTCCTCTTTTCCAGCTCTTGATCAGTAATTTGCATTTTATTTAGTAAACACCAGACACATGGGATTCTGACTCATTGTCCTCAGTCAGCAGGGACTAGGACAGCATGAACTCCCAGAGGGTGAATGGGTTTTTCCACTATGACCAGAGTCCAGCTTAGACACACTTCACTGTACCAGCTTGTCCTAAAATCTTCCTTAGCTGCTGCTGCTGCTCAGCTCAGAGCATTTACCTAGTTCCTAGAGATGGAATTGCATAACTGCTGAGTCATTACACCCTCTAGCAACTGTCCCACCAAGCTCAACATTGGCTTCACTTAACCAAACCCTGAAACAAAACAAACCAGCAACCAAGTGTGCACACTCAAAAATTTCAATAGGAGCTGCTAGTATGAAAATAAAGAAAATCCAAGATCTTCTTAGTAGTGTTTCCTTGGAGTTTGTCAACACAACATCAAAATTATTAAACTTTTAGTAAACAAATCTAAGAATAGGCTATCCAAAGCTAACTTGGATATTTGTCATCATTAAATTTGCAAAATGCTGAGAAAGTTTAAAAGCATGCTTTAATATACATACTTGGAGGATCAAGGTTTTCATCTACAGGTGGATCAGAGGTTGACAAGAGCTGTAGAACACAAGAGAACTATGTTAGTGTTGAAGCATTGCTCTTCCCTCTATGTACCTTTCTAATATATTGCTTGTCACCAATCCTGGTAAGCTTTCTACCCATTAAATATTTCACCTGCAGTTACACAAGTCTGCAAATTTGTGTATAATCAACACAAAGCTAGTGCTGACCATTTCCATGAAGAGAAGTCTGGTTACTCTTGCCGTAAGAATTATGAATAGAAATAATTCACGTTGTCCATGACTGACTTCTGAAACAGTAATTACTGATCTGCACTATTCAGTGTCTAATCAGAATTTCCCTCTGCTAACACAAAGCAGCTCATTGCCTCATAGGATTCTCCATAAGTAATCTGCAGAGGTTAAACTCTACTAATCCAAGACTAGCCATGGTACAGCACTAGTTTCTTTTAGGGGCTCATGAAGAGTATTTATGATGTTAGAAACCCAGAAGAAACACGCAGAAATGAGGCAGAAGGACTGAACTCAAAAAAAGAACATAGCGCTGTTCAACAAGGGGAAACCAAAGTTACAGGACAGCAAAAGTTTACCTGTTCAAGGAGATGGGGGAATCTGGCCTGAATTTGATTTACAAACTCTCTTCCTTTTACACGAAGCAGATACTCACACCTGAAACATTGACAGAAGTGTATCAAATCATACTTTCTACTTGCCAAAGGAAAAAAAAAAAAACTAAAAACACAGAAGAACAAACAAGTTTAAACCCAGTGTAAGTTAAATACATTTCTCTTCCTTCAGAGGAGAAAGAATACTCTTATAATTGGCAGCTTGGTAGAGCCTAGTGTCTGGTGACACTTAGATAAAGCTTTTCCATGACATCCAGCTGTCAGTAGGCTTATGTATATAAATGCAGCAGCTTTACATTCTGCTACCACTTGAATCATGTCATGAGAAATGATACTGTGTCAAAATCACTACAAAGTACAGTGATAAACTCTTTCTATCTTGCATCTCACCATTCTTATCTGCCACTCAAATCATTCAAAAGAAAGAATTTAACAAAATATAACACCATTATCAAAGCCTGCTTCACTGACACAGGTTTATCTCTTACGTACATTTAGTGACAGGCTTACCACAGTAAGAAACAGCAGTGACATTTAACCCTACATACATCATATAATCCAGCAGTAGCAGATAAATTGCCTGTGGAAACCTAGCTGGAGATCTACACTGAGAAGAATTATTATTACCTTTCCTGAAATAAGGTGCAGCTATTTCTGTAATGGAGGTGATGATTTCCATGGGCATAGACAGCAATTAGGTATGAAACTGCCATTTAATTATAGGTGACATTAAAGAGTTATTTCTGTCCTTCTTCCAGTAGAGACATACTAAAGAGCCACTGAAACCTTCTTCACAAGCCCTTTCATATACAGGAAACTAAACTGCACAAGAAAAACTGGTTCAAGAGCATTCAGCATGGGCACAAAATCAGAAACAATGAGTGAAACACTCCTACTTCATTCCTCAGCAGCCTTTGCTCCCCCTGATCAGCTTACTGACTGCTTCTCTTACAGAGAAAAGTATGCTTATTAACAATGCAGTCTCACTTGCTGTTAGTGATCTGGGGATGCACACAGCTTTTCATAATGAAGAGGAAAGCATTATACATCATGGTTAATGAAGAAATGTTTTGATTATGCCCACCTACACACTTCAGAGCTTTTAGACATACACGCAAAACATCTAAATGAAAGAGTGAATATGTACATCAAATAAAGTTAACAAAACTACTAAGTGCAGTACATATCGGCCAAAATTAGAACATTTAGAAATATGAACAAACAATGATAAAGATTTTGCAAGTTACCTTGGAAACCACTTTGCATGCTCAATCCACGGATCATCTCCAGACTCCCAGCACCTTAACCCACCATCACAGCAAAAACACTTCACATCATCATTACGACCTTAAAAAAAAAAAAAGGCAAAATATCTAGCAAACATCAACACAGCTTACTTGAAAGTGTATGTTGACACAGCAGTATGAATAAAACTGGAGAAGTCTGGGTTTCTTACCTACATAGTAAAAGCCAGCATCTGCAAGCTGTTCAGGCTGAACTGGAATTCTGCTTGGCCAGTTTATGAATGTTTTGACACGTGCTTCATGTGTTTGCATGCTCACATTTGAAACATTGAAACTCTGCTGGTCTCGGATAAGGTTTTCCACGAAAGGGCAGTTGGGATAGTGTCTCCGATGCTCTGACACAGCATTATCTTTTGGCTCCCAATTACACAGCTGACCACCACAGGTAAAACAAGCAACTTTGTCTGCTGTCCCCAAATAATAAAGTCCAGCCTTTGCCAGATCAGTGGGTGAGAGAAACGTCAGTGGCCATGAGTGAAAGGTGCGTAGCCTAGCATCTTCTGTCCTCATAGAAGGATTGTGAAGCTTAGGGCTCAAGAATGGAAGGTCTTCAACTGCTCTAGTAGTTACAGGGTCTTGAGGAAAACTGGAAAATGAGCCACTGAAATATCCAACCTGTTCTAAACTTGGAGAAAATGCTATGGAACGCAGAGATGGTGAGAGACTGTTTGCAACTGAGGGTGAAAAGGCAGAATGAGACGACAGCCCAAGGTTGTTAACTGAAAGCATTCTTTGAACAAAACTGCAGCTAGGATACAGCTGCTTATGTTTTTCCATAGCGTTATCTCCTGGCTGCCAGTTATCCAAGGTTAAGCCACAACTGAAGCACTTAACTTTATCTTGCACACCCGTGTAATAAAACCCAGCCCGGGCAAGGCTCCGCTCTGACACTGGCGCGTTCATGGGGAAAGTGGAGAACGTTGACATCCTGTAGAGTTCGCAGGACAGGTCATACTTCAGTTCATCACACAGAGCACTCTGCCTCATGATGCTAGCTAAGAAAGGGCTATCTTCCACTATGTTCATAATGGACTGGTTTGGGAAAAATGGGACAAGTCTTCCTCTGGGAGGTAGTTGTGTGCATTAAAGGCAAATTAACAACCCCCGCCTGTACAAAAGCAATAGCAATAAATAAGTAACTCCAAATGTGCATATGAACAGAACTGACCTGATAATTTAACAGCCTTTTAACTTTTGGGAAGTTCTTGTACCTTAGTTTAGCAACTGCTTTCACCGCAAAAACTTCTCCATCCCATTTTAACAATAGACATTTAACATTTTAACAATAGAAGAAAGCATGTTGAAAAGCAATTTCCATTGAATCCTATAAGCATCACATGCTTTACTTGTTCTGTATATGGGAGAGCAGTAACAATTTGTCAGGCTCGTGGAGGTGGGATGAAAAGAGGAAAAACCTCAAATGGGTTTATCAAAATCTTTTGTCAATAAAGAAACTAAATTGGGATGCAACTAAAACAACATTGTTCTTATCCAGAACATATGTTAAGTGATTTAAAGACAAAATTTCACCCTAGAAAACTGATAAATATTTAGCTTATACACACACACGAAGATTTTAGTCTGTAAAACCTCACTAGGAGGCTGAAAAGCATTTATCAAGTTCAAAGGGCACACAAAAAATATAGACCCTGAACTGACATTACTGAACTGATCTTGTATATTTGCTACTACTGGACTCTGAAAAAAAAAACTCTCAAGTTCTGCATATTGTTGTAACAAGTTGTTAAGACTAAAGAAGTTAGTTTATACTCAACTTCACATGTATAGAATATTCAGCTATTAGAGAAACAAATCCTATACACTGTCTCAGACAAGGATGAACTCTCTTTATTCACAAACCTGGGAGAGCCCCAGGCTTGTCCACAAGTCAGCACCAAATTAATACAGCATTTCAGTTTTAACCTGGTGCCTTAGTTACAAGTACAGAATTATCAAATTTAAGATAAATTAATTGCTTTGTGTTGAGACATTCTGATGCTTTATACTGTTGAATTAAGTTTTTTCTGTATGCCATGTTTATGGCATACAGAAGCAAACAGAACTCTCAGATTAAAAAAAAAAAAAAGTATTTGATGCCTTAGTTTCTTTATTTCTGCACAGAACTACCTCCCAGAGGTAAGACTGAAGTCCCTTCTAAGGTGCCTACGCCTCCATATTGGTATTGACTGTCCTCAAGAAGAAATTTTAAGTATCTGTAGTTTCAATCACTCAATTTTTTGTGACAGAACAAAACCTGTAAGGAAGAAAAAGAGTGTTTTAAAATACACAAGATGAGGTGCATGCAATGTCTATGCAATCAGCAATCAAACAAAACAGCATAAGCTTTTTGCAATTATAGAATGTTAAAGGTTGGAAGACACCTTAAAGAACATCTAGTCCCAAGCCCCTTGCCATGGGCAAGGACACCTTCCAGTAGACCAGGCTGCTCAGAGCCACATCCAATCTGGCCGTGAACACTGCCATGACTGGGCTGTCCACAACCTCTCTGGGTAACCTGTTCCAGTGTCTCACCGCCCTCCCAGTAAGGCATTCCTTCCTAATATATAACATCAATTTCCTCTCTTTCAGTCTGTGCCCATTACTGCTTGTCCTGTCACTACAATTCCCGATGAAGAGTCCTTCTCTGGCTAACCGTCAGATCCCCTTCTGATACTGGCAGGTTGCTACGAGGTCTCCATGCAGCCTTCTCTTCCCCAGGCTGAATAGCCACAAGTTCCTCTGCCTAGTGTCAGCTAGAAAGTTTCACATACTGCGATATGGAGTGAATTTCACACACTTCATTTCCCTGTTATTGACGCATATGCAAAAACTGTTTAACCCACAAGCAGAAATTTTTGGCAAATGGATTAATCAGGCTACTTAATCACAAGCCGTATAACTAAAGGTAAGATCCTGTACTAAAGAAGTTGCATCCATTTAAATTGGTTTAAGCTTACAGATTCCCAAACAATGAAGACACAGTTCTATAACACTGACTTAAACAGTACTGGATTTTCTTATTTAAGTAAATCCAATTCTATTTGAATCAAGGACATCGGCAAAATTGAACTTCCTCAAAAATTTAGGTAAGGGCAAACAGAAGGCTCCAAATGGTCTTCATATATGTAGCCGTGAATAAATATAAAAAGATATATTTAGTAGTCTGGTCTGGAAGATCTGTTTTCAAAAAGTTCTTCCAGGAAAGACTCTCATGATGACACAGCACTGCAGAAACAGCCCCCTGCGCTAAGGCACCAGATCCTGAGCACCAGACCCCGCACGGAGGGGCCTGAGCGCAGCCCCGGCAGCGAGAGCCCCACGTTCCACGTCCGCCCGCGGCTCCCCCGGGCCTCGCTCTCCGCTCCCCCTCCTCCCGCGGGCCCCAGCCCCGCTCCCCGGGCGGGTTCCAGCGGGGCAGCCGCGGTGCCCTCCAGCGCCGGGGCCCACAGCCCGGGGCCGCACAGCTCCTGCAGCCGCCGCCGGAGCCGCCAGACCGGGCACAGAGCACAGAGCACAGA
>VWYO01006906.1:52429-68178 GCA_013400275.1 Rhadina sibilatrix | reverse complement strand
TTTTTTTTTTTTTCCTGAATTGTCCAGGACTGGCTCTTCTTTTTGTAGTTTGAAATCTGATCACTAGGGGACTCCTCCAGCAGGCAGGAGAAATGTGTTAGCATTCCTCTGTACAAGGAGGAAAATGAACTTTGCTTTCCCCCTTCTCCAAAAGTTTTCTGCCAGCAAACTGCCATTCAAAAGGCAGTTCCAGCATCTCCAGTTTCAGCTGGATTAACTTTCAAAGAAAGTAAAACCAAATACAAGAACACAAAAGACCTGGATAAAGTCATCCAGGTCTCTTTCTGCTTTAACAAAGAGGTACCTTTTGATACCTCTGGAGAAGTAAGTGCAGAGAGTGAATATACAGAATAGAAAGAGTCTCAGGCACAATCCTCTTTGGAATTTTCTCTTGGCTGTTTTTCTGACCTAGTGCCCAACATTGTGGCTGTTGCAAGTCTCTGTGTTGGTGACTAAATACTTCCAAGTAGGAGACTGAAGCATCCAAGGCCCCAAATGGACACTGAATAACAACAGAGCCACCCACACACCTACACCTTTCTTACCACATCACTCTCCAACCCTCTGGCTTCTTGCACTCAGCTCTGCCCTTCTGGCTATGCTTTTCCTTGTATCATTAAAAAAATGGTGTATACATTTTATACATTCTGTACCTGGCTCATACAAAATGGTCAGAGGGGAAAATGAAGAAATTTCTGTTCTTATTACCACATCAGTTTCCAGATAATTTTCTCTGAAACTACACTTAAGCAGGCACAAGGATAAACAAAAAAATCTGTACAATTTGATTCTGTTTAGACTCATAACACTGGTAAAAAGCCGTTCAAGAACCTAAAAATCTAAACAGTTTTTGGGTACTGCACCTAAGGTTGTCCACAAAACTTTTATGTATAACAGTTTTCCCCCTTTCTTATGAATTAAATATCAAGTTTCATGATGATGAATTTGTCTTATTTTCCACCTTTCTAAACCTGTTTTTCCATATTTTCACCCTGTAGGATAAAATTTTTCTAATAACTTCTTTTTTTTTTTTTTTTGTCAGAAGAGTAGATGACAGATTTTTTTAATTAAGCTGATTTATTTAGTAAGGTGAGGGGAAAGAAAATAATATTAGTTTTCACATTATACAATTCTTTTCCTCCTTTTTCCTTTAAATAACCCTCTGGGTAAAATGGTCCAGGGTTGCAAAATGAAATTTGGTCTAAGAATAATTCTCACTAATATGTAGCCTTTTATTTGTTGCCTAAAAAATTAGTTTATCACACTTTGGAATTAGTATCCTGATTACTTAAAACAGAATGATTCATATAGCCTCACAATATCTGTTGGGATTTGTGGTTTCCTTTTTATTATTATTTTTACTGTAAACATTACAGAATGAAATGTTTTCATAATTACTGAGAATTTTTACACAGAATATTATTTCTGTGATCATATTTTATCATAAAGTTAATAAAAGCAGGCCCTTTAGGTATGAAAATTGCCTAAAAAGTAATTTCATTTTGAAAAATTAATTTTTCTAGGGCTTGTTTTATTTTTTCTTTTTCTTCTAAATACTGCTGAATAGCAACTTTCAAGTATTTGCAGCTTTTCAAACAAAAGTTCAGGAATACTCACCTTAACCTGCATTAATTGGGTTCTGAAGTTAAATTTTTTTCAGTCTACATATGTTCTTGCCAGCAAAGGTGGGGCATTTGAGTCACCTTTATATATTTATATTGTTTGTGTTTACCTCAGAGTTAATTTGTAACTTCATTTTCTTAGCCAAGGAAGTAAAATGACACTTTAAAATTAGTTCATTTTATCTCATGGCAGATTTCTAAATCTGAACCCCTGAATTCTGTAGGGTAACATTTCTCTCTAGTGAGTTAAAAGGGAGTCTAATTAAGATCAAAAGTAGATGTTCATGAGACACATGATAGCTTAAATCAAATTATATCAGTATATATCTATAAGATTTGTATTTAACAAGGACTTGTATTCTATTCCCCAAGATCAGGTATTTTAAAGTCAGATAACTTAAAGTGAGATCCCTTGAAGCAGTTTAAAAGCCAGCTTCAGAGATTTGTATAAGTTCAAGCTGTGCCATTAAACATATTCTAGGGTAAACTACACATGTGTGAAATGGGACCAAAATTGGGAGATTGTTCAAACTAGCTGTAGTGAGTCTATTGATCTGATTAATTGACATCTAATTTGACAATAAGTTATCTTCAGGAAAATTATCATATTTTTAGACAAGCCTTGACTAAGTCTCCTATAGGTTATAGAAAACTATGACTCTGAAATAATCTACTTAAAATCGTGGTAGGCAGCTGAAGGAATGTTTGCACAGTTCACAAAATAGATTTTATATTCTGATGAATTTACAAACAGTGCCTTAGGCACCAGCACCAGTGTGGTTTGCAGTAGAGGAACACAGGATTATCTTAGTTGTATCCTCCTAATCTGTTAGGCAGTATTTCATGGTGTGTAAAAAACAAAGAGTTTTAGATGAGACAGTCATGCAAGCTGGGTTAGACCACTGATCAGCTGAAGTGAGATAACATAGAGGACAACGACTGGCTGGTGGAGTGGGAAGTAGTAGGATGTGCATGGAACAGGCTATGGGCAAAGGCAAGAGAGACTTTCCTGACAGCCTGTTCTCTCATTTCTCATGCCCTTTTTAACAAAACCTCTACACCTTTTAAATTGTATTTCTAATACTTTCACAGAATTCAAGTTTTCCACACGATTGTGATCATAGGGTAGCAAGGGATCAGGGGTGTCTTTGCTTGCATACCTAACACATTTAGTCAGAATTTCCTTAAAAACTTATTTGAGACAATAAAGTGACTTGAGATATGTGCTTTACTGAAGTACTGTCTCCACAGAAAGGTGTTTGACTCTTGTCAGAGTTCTCAAGGTGGGACTTTCAGCCAGCCCTGAAGTTTCCCTCCAGGCAGTCCCTGCTCTGAATAGACTCACCAATAGATGTTCTTTCAATGCTGGGGGAAGAATCTGTCTGTCCCAGAGATTTCTGAAAGCTGTTACTGCTGCAGAACTGAGTAAACTGAGCACAGACTAAATATATGTAAATAGTTAGGAATGGACACATAGGACAGTCTGTATTTAATATATATTAATTAGAGTATGAAGTATTTGGGATTTGCAAGTAGTTTAAAGTAGTCAACATAAACAGATCATGCATAGGCTGGAGCAGTCACAGTTGATTTGGACCAACTGGTTAAAAGAACCCACCAGAGCAGCAGTTCAGTAAGTCTTGTCACTTAATCAGTGATTCTTTCGTTTCAACATGTAATGGAGACTGCTGCCATCACCAGCCAGACAGTGAATGACAATCCTGTTTCAGAGATTGTATCTTTTGTAAAAGCTGCAATACATCAGTGTTATAACAAACCATGCCTTGCTCTGCAACACCGCCTCATTTTTGCTCAACTACAAAAATTCAAAAACATTCACCCTACCCTGTGGGGGGGGGAGTGAGGAGCTGCCACAGCTTCACAGATGGTAAATGATTCTAGGATATCCATGGCAGAATTTGCCTCACAAAATTGTTCTTTTCCCGGCATGCAACCCCCACCCCAATTTTGCTTACAGCATTGTATCCCTTACGAATGTCAACAGCTTTCTCCCAGCCCTTGTCCCCATCACACTATCATGCCTTTACCACAAACCCAGCAGGTACAGTATACTTAGACTATAACGATGCCAAATTAATGTATCAAAGCTTCTCATAAAAGATTTTACATCCTTCAGTTATCTCCCCTGACTTCGCTTTTAAACTAATACTTCATCCTGATTACATTGCACAGTTTGACCCTAGATCATGAAGACAAAGCCAAAATGTGCTTTAGCCCATATAATATACATTGGAAGCTTTCCTAAAATTCCCATTACAAAATATAAATAGAGATGCACTGTTTAGTCAGCTTTTACTGTTTGAGAACCACAGAATCTAAATGAAAATTCACTGGCAGGAACTGCACTGGTGTTGTTTTTCTGTGGCAACCCTTCATATTGTTATTATGGAGAAGGACCTAATCTGCTTAGCCTTGAACCAGACTGTAAATTTGCTGCTCGATTGAATTCTGGGTTTAGTGCTGATGATACTGTGGAATCATGAACATCATAATGCCCAGAACTGATGGGCTACGTGGAGATATGAGAACAGTGAATGCCAGGATAGGCAAAGAGATGTAAATCAGTGATGTCATACCCCAAGAAACAGAGAGGGGAAATAAACTTTCATGAAAGCGTGATTCAAATCAAGAGCACTTCAGGTGTGTGACTCCTGTGCTGACCCATTCTTCTAATGTTTTATTTAAATTCAGGCAATTCATTGTATGTGCCTGGTTACAGGAAAAGATTTTTGAGCCCAGAGAGACAAATAATTGTTTCATATCATCATATTTTCAATTGCAGCTGATATCTGAGGTTAATCAAAAATAAATTAGAAAAGCTGATACTTCCTTTCTTCCCACTCCAATATGTGTGAAGATCTTGTTTTAAGAAATGTTTTACAAAATACTTGAATCCTGCTAACACAAAACAAATTCAAAAATGGCGATTACTTCCAGTATTAATTTTTATTTTCTATGTTTCTCATTTTTCTGTTGAATTTCTCCCAACTTTAGTTTTATTAGATTAACTAACACTTTTAGATAAATTATTAAATTATTCAAATTTACACTGGTCCTAGCCTTGGAAGAAACAGCAAGTGGCATTCTTCCAAACTTTGTCATTAGTCTAACTAGTCAACAAGTTAGGTTTTAATCATCAACTAACATACATATATTACTATTTAATGGATCTATTCCGCTATAGTGAAGACAATAAAAAAGAAAAAAAAAAGGAAAAAAAAGAAAAAAAAAAAAAAAAGAAAAAAAAAAAGATGACTTTGAGTTCCTGAAAGCAGCAGATTATTGTTTCTTAATCTCAAGGATTAAGTAATCCTTGTGATTTCTAAACAGGAAGCTGGAAAGTAATGCTAAATTTTGCAGAACTGCAGTCATTTCAGAGCAATCAGAACAAATAAGCCATCTTCCAATTCCTAGAGAAATCAAATGTTAGAGAAAAAGTCCCTCTCCAGCTTTCTTGTAGACCCCTTGAGGTACTGGAAGGTGCTGTAAATTCTTCCTAGAGCCTTCTCTTCTGTCTGAATAACCCTGACTCTCTCAGCCTGACTTCACAGAAAAAGTGTTCCAGCCCTCTGATCATCCTCATGGCCCTCCTCTGCACTCACTCCAGCAGGTCCCTGTCCTTCTTACTTTGGGGGCCCCAGAGGTGAGGACAATACTTCAGCTGGGACCTCACAAGAGTGGAACAGAGTGAGACAATCACCTCCTTGGCTTGCTGCCCACACCTCTTTTGATGCAGGATAAAATCAGCTGTCTGAGCTGCACACCCATAGTACAAGGAAGGGCCAAACATTTGGTTCTTCTCTTTTGGAAAGTCGAATAAATATATAAATAAAATACATAGCCCCAGCATTTGCAATACTCACAATCCTATCTCATTTTATCTCACATAAGAATTTAGTAGACTAAAGAGGGAAATGTTCCTTTAGCAGACTATAAAGAAATCAGAAAACCATTTTTAACCAGTTTTAGTTTATTTGACTAATGCTATTTCACCTGGTTGTTTTGTCTTCCTTGGATAAAGTTTTTCTGTGACAGCAAGTTTCTATACCAAGTTGACTAGGCTAAATCATAGGGTGTGGATTTTTAATCAGAGGATTGATATTTCATGCACATGGCCATGAGTGCATTAACAGAGTATTTAAAAGACTATACTAGTTTCAGCATATAGTTATCTTGAAGCATTTTGATAAATTAGTCTCATTTCTGCACTTTTTGAGTAATGTCAAGGGTTTAATTTTTTGAGCTTATGACTCAGTAATTGTGCATCCTGTTGAAGAAATGCTGTCTTGGGTGAAGACTCCAGAAAACATATAAACCACAGCATGTTAGAAAAATGCACAAGTACATCACTGATAATGGTATTTTTTTGTTTTGCTTTACCAGGAACTAGAATATTTTTGTCTCAGGTCTACTGTTTGCAGATTTAGCAAGGCTGACACTGGATGTTATCAATGACAAGCATGTTAAGGTTTTAATTTCCCACTATTTTATTTTTGTCTTCCTTCTACTGAGAATTATTGTTTTGTTTTTTGTGGTTTTTTTTTTTTTTTTTTTTTTTTTTTTTTTTTTTTTTTTTTTTTTTAAGATGAAGAAAGTATAACAGCATCCCTTTTTATATTCATAAATTCATTTAATTGATGCTCCAGAACTGGCCTGCTATTCTGCATGCAGAGGGAGTCAATTACTTAAATTATATTACCTATCAGAGAAATAAGCTATTTTTTTTTTTAATTTTTCATAGATGAAATAATTATTAATTTACATACATATAAATCAAGTTTTTTAAGCTAGGTCTGTAGCTGTTCTTATCAGGACTTTTTTCTTTTATATTGCTTAATTTAACTAACTTTTGAAGGGGGTGTCTGAAGAGCTTGAAATATCACAATATAGTCCTTTTCCCAGAATGTATTTTCATAGACAGATTAAAACCAGAAGAAAATAACTTCATTTTCCCTGCATGAACTTTCCCTTTTTCTCAGTTTTTTTTTTGTTTTTATTCAAGCTCCTTTCCTCTTAGCCTGTAGATCGAAAACCTACAACCTAGGAAATATATGCTACATAGAGCTTCATCCATATTTGGCTGTGATCAAATTTGTTTTATCATATTTTGTTTAACAGCACTGCACTCTGTGCTCATATGTGTCCTTCCAAAGGTCCCTGAAGCCTTTTTTAAGCAGCTTGAATCTATTTTTATGAGTGGGGGCTAAGACCATTTTCTTCTCACAAGGTCAGGTGTCAGAGACTGTTTATATGCATTTTACAAAGTAACTGATGTTATATCATACCTATGCTCCTTGTGGTACCCTGTGGCTGTATCTCATCATAGCAGCTGCAGGTACAGCATGTGCAGAGGCAGGAGGTGAAATGCCTGTGGGAGCAGGAGAGCACAGCACTGTCCAGCAAACAGTGATGAAGAGGACATAGGGTAAAGAGTGCCTTTACTCTGAAGGCTTATCCATGATGACTTAAGATAGCCTGAAATGAATAAAAACAAGCAAACAAACAAAAAAAACCACCCACCCCCCCCAAATTACAAAATATCAGTAACCATAATTAACTTAAAACCATAGAGATGGTGACTGCTTGCTTATTAGACCTGGTTTTGCCTCAGTGTACAGATTTACATTGAAGCCTGGTGGAAGAAGTATAACTAACACAATTTATCTTTTCTATTTTGTTTTAAGACAAAATCTTAAAAAAAAAAAAAAAGATAAATTAAAAATAGATAAGTGAAGGGTTTCTCTTTTATTTTATAGTAATATATAACCCCAACACTTATTTAATTTCAATCAATATTACATCGTACAGCATGTAGAGGTGCATGGACAAATGTCAGTGTAATTTTTAATGGGCTTTTAGGTTACCCTTATAGAATCTAGTTCACCTGCCTTATGAAGCTAATCACTTTACTCAGCTGAAATGGATATGATAGGTAGGCTATTTACCTTTTTCTTTTCTTCCTTTTCTTTTCCCCAATTAAAAAAAAATGTTATCTGATGCTTTGCATATGTTCATCAGATTTTGATTCATAGGTCTACTATGCACTTATATTACTCACTTTTTTTTTTAATTGAGATGCAATACTTTCCTACACTTACTCGTTGGCATATCTTATAAATGGCATCCTTTTTTCCAACCTTTTCCCCAGTTCATTAGGAGTCCTCTAAATTCTTATTCCTCCAATACCCCGGCAATCTTTCCTGGTTTTGTACACCTGAAAATTTAATAAATAATCTACTACCTGCATTATCAGGTCAACCTGATGATATTCTCTGGCTGCCAGTACACGTTCTCAGTTTAGTCATTGATTCCCTGTTCCAGTAAAACAGCAGTGCTATTATCTTTTTAGAAATATTTTCAGATGTTACAACCACTTTCCACCAGATGATGTTTTCTGAACTTCATTAAGGGAATGTCATATGAGACAGCATCAAAAAATGCACCAGAATCAAGACATGACATCTATTTTGTCTCTTGCCACAAGGCTGTTCCTGTGTCATGGGAGGATATTAGATTGGTTTGACACAGTTTGTTGTTGACAAATTCATGATGGCTGGAGGTGTTATACACCCTTGTGTAGGGCATTGCCATAAAATAAGAAGAAATGGTAAGTACAAAAGGAAAAAAATGTTATCTGAGTTATATATGGGGTATTTATTTTCTTCTTCCAGTTCTAGGACGTTTATTGATTTTCAATCTTTTCAGTCTCTCTGAACCCTGTGATTTTCTTTGTCCATTTGGCATAGATATTTCCAGTTTAAAAACAGTTGGAATAGCATCATGATTGCAGGGTAAGTGGAAATATACAACTTTTAAATGAACACCAACTATTTCTCATTGGTCAGTTGCATCTGATGCCAGGGGGAGAGCAGTGATTAAATAACTGGAAAATTGACACTGTAGGGAAGAGATTTCACTACAATGGAAAATGAAACTCCAGATTTTGGTGGGTTTGCTGAATGGTATGCAGAATACTGTGCAGAGACATGATTCAAAGTATTCTTTACAAGAACATTTTCATCTGGAAAGCTAGGATATCCATATCTCACATATTTCCAACAGAAAAAAATCACATTTAACTTAAGCTGCTTAAGCTGATATAGGACTTGCCCTTTCACTTAACACTGCACAAACTCTTTTCAGAAGCACAATATACAATGCAAACAAAAAGTATAAGAAAACAGGAAAGAGGAAGTAAGTCTTAGATATATTTAAAATGCTTCAAACAACATAATTAGTCTTATATTGTAAGGACATAAATACGAAAATTAATATGAAGAACAAATAATACATACATAAATAATGTATAATGAAGATAAACCACATATATTAGAATATAAAATGTGATTTTAAAGTGTTTCAAGGATTATGATGAATATGAAATTATTATTAAATATATGCACATAATAAGACCTTAAATTAAAAGATCTTAATAGGACTTATATCTATTCCATTGGAATTATAATTGTTATATTTTGTTGGAATCTGAGGAACCATGACTGCAATGTGAAAAAACCACCAAAACAGTAGAGTATACAACGTTTTTGAGCTCAGGCTACTTCTCAGATAGTAATGCTGCATTTATCACATGAAATTCAGCTTAAAGCTATCATTTTATGACCTTTAAAATTTATAGAAGACTACAATACAGAAGATAAATTAACCTGCTTTTCATGCAGAGGAGGTATTACGACTAATAGTAAGACACAACCCTTTCCTGAAAAATACTTGGCTTGCAGTAATACATGAAATATGTTGGTGTTCTTTCCCTGTAAGCAGCATCACCTGCTTACTTAGGCAATTGTTTCGTTTCTCCTCAGGTCTGCTCTACTTAAACATAATTGAGAACCATTTTGGCTGTTAGCAAGATTTGCTATGCTGTGTTTCCTTGGCTGCACAACGAAATTTTATTTCATGTGAGGAAATTTTATTAAACAACATGATATGTCAATGATTTACTTATTTTCACAACTCACAAGAAGCAAATACCAACAGGTAATGCATTATGAGCAAGATCACATTTTCTCATCCTTACTGAAAAGATTTTTCTTTTCTTTTGGTTGTTGTTTCTGTGGTTGTTAGAAAAGTTTGTGTATTTTGTGGGTCACAATATGAGACCCCAATCTGAAGCTCACTCAGTAACATACTGCGGCGCTCACTAACCTTGTCTGATTTTTGTCACTCTTAATCTGTTAATTGCACATTGTATGTGAACCACTGTATTTAAGCAAATTTATCCTATTTATTCCTTAATTTTAAGTGGGTTTTTTATTTGTTTGTTTGTTTGTCTTTTTTTTTTTTTTTAAAGCAATTACCTCAGCTTTTATTGTGGTTGGGTTCTCTCACATATTAATATCATCGATTGTTGCAAATGTTAAAGAGTGATTTTTCTTCTCTTTAATAAATACTAAATTATAAGCGTGGACAAAGATGTACCTAAGAAGTTCCAAGACAAAGATAGTAACATCATAAATTTTCTGGGGAGAACTTTAGAAAGTCAGGCAAGTCTTTGAAATTGACTATTTTTGTGAATCTGGGAAAAGGTTTCTCAAAGAGAACATTGGTAAAGTTGTATAGAAGTGTAACCTAATTACTCAGCATGATATTTGCCTGGGTGAGATAGATTTTAAATACTTTCTTTTGTAAGAAAAATTTTAAAGACTTTTTTTAGAGATTAAATCAAAATTGATGACAACATAGAAGCCTCATCAAGGTGATTTTAAACTGAAATTGGTCTCCTCATTGTACAAGAACCTTTTCATAATGTAATTTGAGATTGAAAGGTAAAGAGGAAACAGCTCTTGAAGAGAAGCAGAAATGCTCCACATTGACCCATCAAATTAGGGCCACAGACATGCTGCATCAAAAATTTCATTTGTTGTTTGAAGTGACAAAATTTTAGATATCATTAATCACAAATGACTAATAAAACTTCATGTCAGGGCAAAAACGCTTTAAGCAACTATACTGTGCAAGACATTACTGTGTTGACAGATTTTTCTAGCTGGATTCAAGGATTCAGTCATTGCTAAGATTAGTAGTTACCTTATCACCTTTTGCTCTGTGTGGCAACTGACAGATAATTAGCCTTGCTGATTAACACACAAACATGAGAAATCACATTATCTCTACTTCTTAGCTACTTGGGGTAGAGATCTTGGCTGAGGGTAATGTTTGGGCTTGCACAGTCATTTTACACCTTGAAAATTTTGAGAAATAGGTATTGCTCAGATATAAATGGAAGCTGGAACAACAAGGAATCATTGTTCATGGAGGAGAGGTACTTTCACAGAATTAAGACAACAATAACCCTTGAAGGCAGGTACTTGAAAGGGTAGAATCAAAGGGTTTAAGAGAAACAAAGACAGATTTTGTCTGTCTGTTTATTTGTTTGTTTGAAACTCACAAGATAACAATTTCTTATGGAAAAATAATTTTATTTTAGTAAGAGTATGTGTATGGGGCAGTGTCCTAGACACAGACAAGGAAAGACATCCACTCCATGTTTGTTAAAAAGATATTATTCAAGGTACATGTTGAAAGAAATAATATAGGAGTACAGATTTAATACTCTCTCTTTTTTCAGAATTCTGATTGGTATTTTTCCAAAGAGGGAGAAATACTCAGCCTCTATTTCCTTAATAAATACCTAAATTTCCTACAATTTGAGACTATGCACTTAGCTGGTGCAGTTCTGAAGGGATGTATTTCAAAATTAAGGTCAATTTATGTTCTCTAAGAAAATCCCCTACATCTATAAAATTTTAACATAAGTACTTTAGTGCTTTGGGGAAAAAAAAAAAAAAGGTTTTTTTGCAAATATTAGCATAAATTTTCCTCTGTACTAGTTTTAAAATTGCTAGGTCTTTTATTGTGATCATATGTGATGCCAGTAAACTTTTTTACTATTAATTTATGCAAACAATCAATAAAATATTTGCAGCTAGAAGGCCCATCTGGAAAAGGTTTTGTCCAACCTCCTGCTCAGAGCAGGGGCAGCTATGGCAGGTGGCTCCAGCCTATGTGAATCTTTACTTTCCCCACCAAGTAAGCAGCATTTATGCACATGAATAAAATCTCCCTGAGCTTTCACTTCTCTGAGTTGAAATCTCCCAACTCTGTCAGCCTCTCCTCATACATCAGATGGTCCAGTCCTTTATGCATCTTTGTGTCTCTTCATTGGATTCACCTCGTTGTGTCCATGTCTTTCTCATATTGAATGATGGGGCTTTTTTTTTCCTTTGCATCCAGCAGATATTTGAGGAAGAGAAATATGACAGAAGAAAGAGTACAGCTGCCAGAAGTGACAAGTTTAACAGAGCAAAGACTACTACTGGCTTGTAGCAGTATTATGGCAGGACTGCAGCTATGCTAAGGTGTTGAGAATAGGTAACAGTGTCTAGAGAGAAGCTGTAATACACAGTAATAGAGGACAGATCTTTCTTGTGTATTTAAAATGCCTGGGTGTTTCTGTATGAGTTTAATATTAAAAAAATAAGAAATTCATTTATTACTAAACAAATATCAAGTCAAGCAAATAGACAAAACAGTAGTTCTTAGTGAGAAAATGACATTTGATGCATAATGTGAAAATCAGCTCTTGTCACTTTCCCTCTTGATGTCTTAATTGAAATTTATCATCTTTGTATCCATCACTGTATGTACCTTACAAACATTTGTCTGCATCAAGTAAATATATTTATGCAAAGCTTTCAGAATGATTCAACTTTCACCAACATTTGTCACTTATTGCCTTATCTGCAGATGAGAGAACCACAACTATGGCACACAATATTAAACAATTAAACAGAGCTGTTCTGCGTGAATCTCTGACCCTAATTTTCTCTCTACCAGCACAATGGACTTTAGGGACAAACAAAAATAATGGCTAGAACAGCAGCTTCTGGCCTCTGCAATTCAATATCTTGTACATATTAGTAGTTATAAACAGTAGACCAAATAACAAAGTGAAAGTTTAGACAAAATTCACTTTGATCTTCCCCAAAATGATATATCTATACTTGCACTTACATAAGGACTGTAACATATTTCAAATAGCCTTTTCTCTTTCTTTTCTTTTCTGTAAATCATTATCGTTTTACAGCAAGACTATGACCTCACCATTCATTCTATAGGATGAAAAGACACCCAGGATTTCTTTAAGTGTCCTGGTATGAATTTACTAGGAAAGGATGAGAGACTCTGCCCCATGCTAGAGCAAAAACACCCAAGTCCTCCTGTCTTAGACAACCTTTTTGTTTTACTATAACATGTTCCATCACATTTTCTGAGACCCTGTCTCGAACCCTTCTACTTTGGTAGAAACATGAAACTTAATAGTAAAAATTCTTAATGACGCAAACATGTCAGATTAGTATGGTAAACCTGGAAAACTAATGAAATATTGACAGTCTGCACAGAAATGTTATTTCAATTTTTAGAGGAATCTCAGCCATATGTAGCTATGGAAAGGTTCACTGTTTTGAATTAGACCAGTATTTTAAGTACTATTTTAAATTCGGAGAAGTAGAGGTTAATGCAAAATTAAATCTCATGCGTCTAGGACTTTTTGTCAGTGCATTTGCATTAGGGCAGCTGTGTTTACAGTCAGATATCACCATAGTTATATGAGGACACAGATGAAGGAAGAAACAAAAATAACTAAGATTGAATATAAACTTTTTAAAACCACTATTTTTTTCCATGTGTGCCAGAGGTTTTTCCAGATCTCCTTTCCTATGCCTGATTCTGATCAATATCACTTTTTAATGATAAGTGAAATCACACCAAACTTCCAATAAAATACATGAGATCAGAGTTGGGAAATATATTCTTTCTATAATGTTTGTGTAAGTGTCAGAAGCTATCATAATGTCAGGCATTTCAGATTTTAAGTCTTTACACTTGAGTCTCAGAATCATGAAAAGTTTTTCATTCAATTTTCCTTTGAATTTATTCCAAGAAGAATAATAGCTTTAGTGTGATCTCTGTCTGTCTTGCAAATCTTATTTTTGTCTAGAAATACAGCAAAATTCTCATTTTGTAGTGGCATTCTTCAACAAAAAATTTAAGTTAAAAAGTTCTTCAAGATGACTTTATGTTTAATTTTCATGAATATAAAATGTTTTGATAAATTTTTTTAAACTTAAATGTCACTTTAAAACTCAATAAGTATATAAATTTATTAAGGGTTAAATTTTATTGAAAGCAACTTGTACCTTATCAGGATTTTCTAAGAATTTATTTGATTTTTTTTTTAATTGAATGCCAACATCTATGATATTTTCCCTGTTCAGATAATTGAAAGACATGGTATCTGTTTCCAAAAAAAAGGGAAAAAGCTCTGAAACATTTTTTAACTTGCAAGAGCTCTCTACTTAGTGAGAGAAAGGAAAAGAACATTTCTGCTATCTCAACAGATTAGGTTGGTACCAGCAGCTATTTATGTTCAATTATACTGCCTCATTTATTTAGTGAGTGGGCAGATTTTGGTAATTTGTTTAATTACATAGTAGAATGATATTTATTTCATGGCATAATTAAAAAGGTTGAATAGTAATATAATAAAATACATGTGAGTAATAACATAATATAATTACCGATTTCTGAATATTTCTATGTGTTCAGCTGCATCAGTGTGGTGAAAGGTCTAGAATAAAAATATGGACACTTGAAGAAAACTAGAGTATGAAGGTTCTTTATGTCAGATAATCCTATCTATGAGAGGTGGTTTTTGTAAAGATAAATTCTGAGTATTCAAGATCATAACTCAAGACAATTTTCATAAAGAAAGATAAACTCTCAGTATTTACATAGAGAATTTCATTCAGTTTAGAAATCAATTCTGCAAATTTTAGAAGTTATTTTTAATTAATTTATCTTATGTTTTATTTTTAAAAGGAAACTTTAGCAACTGTATTTATTCAGATATTCTATGGAGCATAGATTTCCCACATGAAATATGTGCTCTTTAATAGTACCCAGTCTGATTTTTATGTTTTCATTTTAACATGACGTGCTTCAAGTTCTGATCAGTGCCAGACTTTACCAGAGATTTTTGCTATCAGATCTAGTATCATTATGTGGTATATATACACCACATATATAAGAACCATATCCTGTGATGCAGTATGTCAGTTCTCACTCAGGCTTACTACAGTAACTGTAGCCTAAGAATGACTAGGCTGTATGTAAATATATGTTTATACACATAGAGAATAGTTTATCAATAAGCTTATTTTCCTTTTTTATTTTTTTTCCTGAAAACACTCAAGTTACTTTCCAGTGGAAGCTGCTCCTCAAGGCTGGAGCAGACAACTTAGGAAACTGAAAAGGTAATTATTGACTCTTTGCTCTAAATTTTTAGAAAGTGCTTCACTTTAGTAATACCACTGGCTTCTTTCAGCAAAGTTACAGTTTCTTTTTCTGTTCAATTCAGTTCCATGGATCATCTCAGATCAGCATGGAGATAGCAATTGCCAAGCCCAGTGTTAGAATCCTTAGCAGTCTATAAGCTATGCCTTTCTGGAAAATTTTCAAGGATATGCACTACTTGTTTTTAGCTTTTTGATCAAATATATGTTTATCTTACATTTGTTTGCTAAAGGAAATACAATTTTTTTATGACCTTAAAGCAATATTTGTCATCTGGGAGTTACCTAGAAACATATAATTAGAAAATCTTTCTTAAAGCACTTTTGTTTTAAGCCAAATATTAAAAGAAAGCCAGAAGTTACATCTCTGAGCAATTTCTATGTCTTTCTTACCACAAAGGTTGAAAGAACTTGCTCTTTAAAAAAAAAAAGTGCATCATTCCCTTGATTACTTTTGCACTATGTAAGAGAAAAAAGGGCTCAGGAGTCGTGGAAAGGAAAAGGAAAAAAATGTGTTCATACAAATCCATCAATGACACGTCCAGACAGAGTGGAAGAGACAACTTGCCTATCCCTTGTATGTACATTAACACATGGACACTTTAGGCATAGGTTGTGAGAAATGTTATTTCAAATAAGATTTTTTTTCCCCAGTCATTTATTTAGGCACTAATACACTACCTTATTTTTCGATATAATCTCTTCATAATTAACTTTAAAAAAAAAAAAAAAA
>VWYO01006906.1:41415-52351 GCA_013400275.1 Rhadina sibilatrix | reverse complement strand
TTTTTCTGGTTTAAGGATGTCCAGATCTGGTTTCCTGCATCAAAAAGATTCCAGTACATATACTAGTATGAATAGGTTTATCCTAAATGATACTAAAAATAGATTATTGATGACTTGTGCACCATGTATTTCTTAGATTGCTTTTGTGCAGACTTATCTTCCCCTCCTTTTTCTCAAAGAGCATTCTCCAATACAAATTCCCAGCAGAGATTTTATCTTACCTTTCTAAATGGAAACTCTCAATTTCCAAATAAGGGTATAATCTATTTGTAAAAGACAGATTTCATATGTCTAACAGTCATTGTGGGGTGGGTTTTCTGTTTTGGTGGGTTTGTTTTGTTTTGTTTTGTTTTGTTTTGTTTTTTAATTTTCTGGAGTCTGAGATTCATTTGCACAGGTGAAAGATTCACCTGTTTCATTTTAGCAGCCTTGCTCTGAGAATTTTTTACAGATGACTGAGGCAGGGAAGCCTACATGCTCCAATGCATAAGCTGCTCTGAAACACACATAGTTTTGATGGAGTTTCATCTTTACTGAGTATATGAAAGCTTACAACACCCAGGTAGGGCAAATTTTTTTCCCATACAAATTTAAAGTCTAAAGTAGCCATTAAATGTACTGTCATGAATTTCTTCCTAAATAGAATCATAGAATCTTTGGGTCAGTAGAAATAGTTTGGGTTGGAAAAGACATCCAAAAATAAGCTAATCCAGATTCCAAATAAATACAAATAACGTCTGAACTGAATGACAGCCTTGAAAATTTTGTGTAAATTCCCTTGGGTTTGACTTCAAAAAAATGTACTTGTTTAATATTATAGCTCATATTTAAGGTATGTGCTGGTCAGAGATGCTGTTTGGAGGTTGAGGTACTTAGTCCCTTTGAGATTTATTTATTTATTTGGTTAAATGCCCTAATTCACTAAGGAGACAAGCAATTTCAAGTATTCAATAAATTCAGTAGTATTTAAAAGTAACCAGGGAGATTTTCTGAGTAATTATAAAGAAATTATGAAGTAATAGTGCACACTTAGAATGGGCAAAGAAACAGGCATATCTATGCTACAGGCACCTGACTAATATCACTTCATAATTCTACCACAGATTCAATGAAGAACTGGGAAAAAAAAAATCTTTTTGAAGAAGTTAAGGTTTGGGATTTCAGCAACTAAACTAGCAAAACATTAATAAATGTTATTGAGATATTTTTTCCTTCCTGAAATGAAAAAAATATTTTTTCATTTATTAATAAATGAAAGAAGTATTTTTTACAGAACAAAGTAGAAAGAAAAGTGAACTGAAGTGACTGACAAGACCCAGTGTGGAGTCTTATAACAGCAAGAAAAACAACTGCAGAGGAGACAAATGTTCAGTTTAATTTCAAGCTCTTTTTGTCTGGTATTCAACCAGTCACTGTAGAATAGCTAGTAGGATGCAGAATCATAGAGTTGAGTGGGCAAGAATCTTCAAATACTATCTAGTCCAAGATTCTACCATGGGCCAGAATGTCTTTTACAAGATCATGTTGTCCTCATCCATCCTGAGCTTGTTGCAGAACAACTGCAAGGATGGCATCCACACATTCAACCTATGACTGTTGCCATCCTCATCATGAAAATGTCTTCCTTTTTTCCCAGTCTAATCCTAACCAATTTCAGTTTAAAACAATTGCCCTGTAACTACAGGCCCTAGTAAACTGGTCCTATTATAAGCCCCTTTGACTACTGAAAGGCTGAAAGAGGGTCTTCTCAGGACTTTCTTCTCTTCCAGACTGAGTAACCCCAACTCTCTTAGCCCTTCTTCATAGGACAAGTGTTTCAGTCCTCTGACTATTTTCACAGCCCTCTTCTGGACCTGTCTGAAAAGATCCATGTCTTTCATGCCCTGGATGCAATAGTCCAGGTGGGATGACAACCGAGCAGAGCAGGGGAATCTCCTCCCTGGACTTGCTGGCCATCCTTCCTTTGATGAAGCCCAGCATGCAATTTGCTTTCTGAATTGTGAATGCAGACTGACAATGCCTGTCTATTTTTTCAGCCACAAATATCCCCAAGTTGTCTCTGCTGGGCCACTCTAAATTGATCCATTTCTTTGTCTCAGTACTGGGAGTTGCACCCCACTTAGGCTCAAAACCTTGCACTTGGCTGCACCCTTTAAGCTTTTCAAATTCCCTCTGAATGGCATCCATTCCCTCTAATCTGCACCACTCAGCGTGGTGTAATCTGCAAACTTGCTGACGGTGAGCTCAGTTCTACTGTCTATGCCATTCATGAAAATAATCAATAGTCTTGGTCCTATTACCTATTGGACTTACCTTGGGTAAGAACTCGTTACTGATTTTCACTTTGACACTGAACTGTTGGCTATAATTCTTTGGATGTGGCCATTCAGCTATTTCCTTACCCATCTAAAAGTTCATCCATCCAAAGGTTACTCTATCTCTTAAGTTTAGCAGCAAGAACATTGTGGTGGATCATATCAAAACCCTTACAGATATCCAGGTAGATCACAGCTGAGGCTGTTCACTTATGCAGTCACTCCACCACAGAAGATCACTAGATTAGACAGACGAATCTACAATTTACGTAATTTACACCTGAAGAAAAAAAAAAAGACAGAAGAATGGATTAGTACAGGGATCAAAACTTCTGTACAATATTCTTCAGAAATAAAGTCTAATTGAATTTTGTGAATTTTTCATGTAAAAAAGGCTAAGGTTGAGATCTTTTGTTTAATCATGTCTCAAATTTCATTAATAAGTAATATGTTATTAAACATTAACAGAAAAGATTTCTACTTAAATAAATGCAACACATTTACAAAGTGTCTGCTGTGGTGTAATAGAATAGTACACTCACATATTGTAATACTTTAATAGAAGACATGCATGCTTGCAAAGTTTTGGAGTCAAAGCTATGCATAATGCACAATAACTTTAATTCTCAGTAATAGCTGGTATATATAACTCCACATGTAAAACCTATGCATTCATGTTGAATGGGGGTAATTTAATGAAATGTATAGAATGGACAGAAATTGGGAAAATAAACAAGATTTGAAAATATTTTAAAGCAATTATATTTAAAAATACATATCCTCATGATCAAATACATTAATAAGCATTTAAAAGTATGTCATTATAAATCATAGTATGCCATCCATACACTACGCTGTGTAACAAAAAATAAGAAATCTATTTTAAAAAAGCCTTATTGATCCAAAATGGACACCAGATTTTTACCTTTGCAACACAAATATGTGAGAAGAGATTATTCCTTTATTTTTCAAATCAGACAACTGCATCAGAAAACAGAGTAATTTGCTTTTCAATCTCTCCCATGATCCCAGGTGAGCTGATAAATATATTTCTTTTCAAACAACTACTCCCCATCCCCCTTTCATTTTTCAAAATTTTAATTATTTAACTTATTAGATGAAATCAAGCACAAAATTTTACTCTTTTTTGCTTATTTTTTAGACTTCATTTGCTCTTTTGCCAAATAGTTGGATATGACAACTGCCCCAGGCTTCAACTACTATTTTGGAAGTTCCTGAAAGTTTTCTCTTACAGCAACCTATGTATAATTCTTTTCAGCCTCAACATATTTAGAAAAAAAATCAAGAAAGCCACACATTTTGCTTCGTCTCAAATCATCTTCAACATTTCTTTGGGTATACTTAAGTTTCATTCCTAATCTGCATGAAAAAAAAATTAAAGCCTTGAAGTCTCTTGTGAGACATACTCTATTTATTACTTAATTCTAATCAGTGGTTTTGAAAGCAAAATCTAGCTGATTTTCTTCTGCAGTTATCTGTATTTAAATGACTAACACTAAAAAGGAATCTTCTATTAAATCTCAGAATAAATATGGGTAAAAGACAAATATTTACTCCATTTAACCATCCATTCCTTTTTTTCTGTCCATTTCTCTACTTTGGCTTCACACTTTACAGCTTCCAGTGATATGGTGCACATCTTCAGTAAGTGGAAGTTTAATTCATTAGAATAAACAAGTTAACTCATTTAATACACTTCATGCTATGCACTAGGTGAGACGGGGAGCATATGAATAGATCAAATGATCACATAGTTTTACCTGCCCAGTAGCACACACAGTCAAAGCACTAACAGTGCTCTGTTTCTCATGGCCTGATAAGAAATTAGGTAACTCTAGCCTTATATACTTATTTGGTTGAAAACTCTCCTGAGGTTTCACTAAAAGTATGTCATATAATTATTATTTATGCTAAAAGCTTCACTTCGTGAGCTCATTCCCTGAGCTTGTAAGGCAGTTTTTTATTGTTTGTCCCCAGTGGATCTGACCTTAGAAAAGCCTGGATTGCATGCTGAAACAATTCTTGTTTTGAACCTGAGAAACATCTTTGTGCAGCCAAACCTGGCAAAGGTGAGGGTATAGCATATCTTTCTGAGAAAAATCTTACACCAAATATAACACCAGCACTGATCTGGCTGATAGTTTTCCTCACTGAAATTCTTTTTTGATCTCTGATTTTTGCACTTGGAATTTGAGTCTTTGAAATTCTTGTCCATGGAAAAAGTCAAAGTTGGTTGATTCCTCTCGTGGGCAACTTTCTATCCAAAAGAACTTTAAATATTAATATTTACACAGAGCTTTCTATTAACTGATGGAAAGATGACCACAAAATTCTGAACATGGCAATAATTTTAGGGATGTCCCATTACAGCTGTAGATGCTGGGATTAGAAATTACTGATTTAAAATGCATGCAGTGAGAAAGCCATGGCTGCCTGGAACTGTCCAAGGAACTTGGGCCAGAGCTATATCCATAGGTCACAACTCTTCTGTTCTTTATGAGCAGATGTTTTTTCATCCAGAGTTTGACGAATCTAAAAGGTTGAGTTGAGATGATATGGATACAGCCTGAGTGCCCAGAGTTATGTCTTGCCACCAAAAATAAAACCCAACAAGTCATTTTGCACAAACTACAGGCACAAAACCTGTGTCTGACAGTTTGCAATTCCACAGAACTTAAATGGAAACTTTTAATGAAATAGGAGTCATTTATCCCTTAAAAAATTCCAGTTTGAAATCTAGGTGCCATATTTCCTGTCAATATTCATTGAGAAGAAAAACAATTAAGTGGCTTTATATTTCTCTGTATTAGCAAGCATTAGGTAACTTTAATATTGTGGCTGTCATACACATACAAGACTATGCCATTTCCTGTGACAAATGTACACGAAGGACTGAGGAGACTAGAATAGTAGGATAAAATTATCCCAGTAAATTTTCAGATGAATGGTCATCCTTTCTTTCAGTGATGTTTGCAAGTATAATTTTTCTGTGATTCCTTACCCGTATAGTGGCAGAGGGCAGCAGAAAAAACAGCTGTATGAGGAACAATGAGGCCAATGATCTGCTCAGCCTAGTGGCAGAGCTGAGAGATGAAGCAAAGAGATGAAGAAGTATTAGAGATCCTGAAGAAGACATTCTCTGGTGGAGCTGTACTCTACCATGCCTTAGACAAACAGATTCACTTAATTTCTTTATCAATTGTAAATTGATCATCTTTTCCAATCTCCTGTTTCATTTACAGAATTGTTTACTGACCTTAGTAGTATTGTAAGCTATTGAAAGAAGTAGGTATTTGGATTTACATACGGAGGCTATGGAATTTGTGGAGTTTTATATTTTTAGAAGTGAATGCATTACAAATACTGATGTATCACAGATCATATTTTAGTATACTAAGAACAATCATGTTTTTGCATTATTAGATAAAATAAGCATAGACCCTCTAATTTTGTTAAAGATGAGCAAAAGATATTCCTTTCTGTGTTTTAAGCCCTCTAAAAATCTCCCTGATAAGACACAAATCCAGTTCCCCTGGTTCTTCCTCTCCCCTCTCTGACTCTGCCACCCTTCTGCCCTTCTATCTGTCTGCCCTGGTTGTTCACGCAAGCAAATGAGGCTGGAGTAGGAACTGAAGTGTAAATTCAGCTCTGAGCTTTCTCATGCCTGAATTGCTTCTTCCATCTGAACAGGTAGAATCTGCAACTTCATAAAAATATACTAAAATTGGAAGTCTCCTCATACAGAGATTCCATCTACTCAGAGTTCATACACTACAATTCAACATAAAAGTTATAAAAGGAAAATTGAGGCATAGCACACAGATGATTTTTTCATTCCTGCAGCATTTTGCCTGAACATTAAAACTTACTAGGCACACATAAAATATGTAATATACCCATAAAACTACTGCTTTATCAAATTCTGCAATGGAATATTTTCCCCTGCCTGGAACTGAAAGTTCTGGATGAAGGGATTTACTTGGTCAAAATTGATTCATGATCTATTTCTGGAAAAGAGTTAACTAAACAAATATCTCTAAAGCATCGGTTTTCTTGAAACACAAAAAATGTTCTTGTTTGTTTTTACATTATCCAATTTGATTCTTTATTACTGTTTTTCTCAATGTTTTTAATCTCTGAAAATGCTTCACTTCTCACCCTCTGTCTCTATTAGTTGCATCCTGTATGAAAACATGCTCAAAACCTAAGCAAGATATGTCAATTGATTTTACTTTAGATACTCTTCACTAATACTTTAAAAAAAATCTAAAAAATAATTATCTTTTAGAGAAAAATAGTCTTCTGTTCTCCTTCTTTTGAAAAGTTTATTTTTACCTCATTCTAGCAATTTCAAAATTCCCATACATTTTCTGCAATTACTACACTTACAAATAGGAAAGCTATAGTGGATTTACAAAGAATTTGTAATTTGCAAAAGAAGAGAGGTCATTACTACATTAAATTATAATCTCATACATATCTTTATTATAAGACTTGAGCACTTTCAAGTGCAGCAGCTAGTTTAAAACAGAAATGTTCTTTAATGTCTGAATTTTTTGAGAATTGAAACTTTAAACTGTAAATACTTTTGATACTTCAACAGTTAGATTGTCATAAAAAGCAACACAAAAAAGATACCAAAATGAAAAAAGTTTAAGTAATAACTTTAAATAATTCAAAATATTATTAATAAAATATTTAGTTTCCTGTTATGTAATATGCAGTTTTTAATCCATTGCATACTATGAAATTGAAAATATTGAAAGAATTAGGCACTGTAAATTTAATCAGTCTTCACTAATACTTTATGACTAAGTATTTAGCTATATGATAGCTAAGTACTATCAAAGCCTAATCCAAGCTTTCAATAATTGAAACTCATCAGTCAGGCAAATGGTTTAGTTAAATATTCTCTGATTATGTCTTCTAAATTCAACCACAAAACAAGAGAGAAAAGATGAACACACACTAGAAAAAGTGACAATTTTGTTCACCTTCACTAATGTGTCTTTTCTAGTGCTAAACCCCTATAAAAGCCTATGTCTCTCAACACCAGGTTGCTTTGCAGTGTAAAGGAAACTTTATTCACATTTGTTTATTTTTCACTGTTCCACTACTTCCTAAAGTGGCTTTCATATTGGCTGCACTATATCATGCTGACCAAATACCAATCTGATCTTACAATAATTCTCATCACAACAGATCTCTTCTATTTCTATTTACCATTCTCTTACTTCTTCATTGCATTTCTCTTTTCTTTGCCTGAGTAACACCCTGTTTCATGCCTACCTGCATCTTGCCAAGATGTAGCCGGGGTTTCCAGCAGTACAGGCAGCTCAGCACAAAGCCAATACACGGCTGGGGAAAAGTACATCAAGAAAAGACTTGTCCACAGCAAAATAAAAGAACAACATTTCTGTTCATTATTTAATTCTCTTACATTTTTAGGATTTATTCTTTAGGATCACCCTGAAGGTCTTATTTTGTTGAGACAAGATAAGCAGCTGGGCAGATGGAGCACCGAAGACTCTGTCTTCCTCACTTCTGTGTTTCTCATTCTTTTTTCAAAATTACTAGTTTCTTGTAAAATGGTTCCTCCTGGAATTAAGCATTTGTCTTCTGTTAACATGTATTATTACTACAAATTTCTTAAGAAAACCCATTTTTTTAAACATAAAAACAAAACCAATGTAACAAGTTGCATCTTTCACATAAACTAGACTCAATGAGAATAACATATTATCTTAAGTATGTCCCAAAAACATATCAGAAAACTGTTGAAAACAAAAATTATCTGGATTTATTGGGCTTACTTTAAAAAATAAATGAGTTAATTACCTCCTCATACAGTAAATGGGACACTAATCCATTGTTATGTCTAGTGATGGTCTTATATTTTATTTAGCACAACTGATTTTGAAAAACCAGTATTGTTATGCAGAGCAGCTTAATACTATTCTATCAATAAAACTAAAATTAAAAAGAAAAGAGAAAAACAAACAAACAAACAAAACACAACCAAACAAAAAAAGCCTGACCAAAACCAAACCAGGATTAAAAAAAAAAATCAAAAACCAAAAACCCCAAAAGACAACAACAAAAAAAACCACAAACAAAATATAAAGCAAATAAATAAGAAAAAAGAATTTTAAAGATGAAAGAAAAGCTAAAGCTTTTCAATAGAATGTAATAGAAAAGAATAGAATTGGAAAGAATATTTCAGCTGGATGGAGCCTGCAATGATCATCCAGGCCAACTGCCTGACCAATCCACAGCTGATCAGAGGTTAAAGCGTGTTCTCAGGGGCATTGTCCAAATGCCTCTCAAACACTGACAGACATGGGGCACCAGCCACCCTCTAGGAAGTCTGATCCAGGTTTTGACCACCCTCTCAGTAAAAAAATGATTTCCAATGTCCCCCCGTGCATCTTGGAGCCATTCCTATGTGTCCTGTTATTGAATCCCAAGGAGAAGAGATCAGTACTTACATCATTATTTCTTGTCTTCAGGGGAAATAGGGTTTTACTTTCCATAGTTAATTTTTTATTTTAATAATGATATCCAAGAAAATAAGTTGCAATTTTATGCATATACTTGTAGAATCACTTTCATAGAGATATAGAAAAGAAGTGTTTTACTAGTAGCTTTATGAAGGATGAGTAGTCTGCATAAAGGTTCTCCTTCTCCTGTTTAATTTCTGTTGCTTATTTTTTATCACTAGGATCCTTGAGGCTACTCTTGAGATGTAATAAGCTGAAGAGGAAATATTGAGGTTCTGTTTGAACTTAAGGAAACACTCTTACTGTGACACTGAAGCTTGCATAGAGGCTGAAGTCTCCATCTTCAGAAGTTTTCAAAAGCTGTTTGAAAATGGGCTCAGATAGGCTGCTCTTCATTGGCTGTTTGAGCATTAGGGTTTGACAGGGTGACATCCAGAGGTCCTCTTGAACATCAACCATTCGCTGATTCTTTGAAGCCAGTGAATAGAAAATTGCAACTTGCCAGCCAAATACTTCCCTTCGAGAGAAGCATCCCAGTGAAAAGATTCTCCTTTCTTTATTGACTTGGTAAGAAGATAGGACTGCAAAAGATGTTCTGGATCATGCAGTTTGTTTCTGTCTTCTGTAGCCAAATACACCATATAGCAATATCCATAAACACATCAGTTCCTAATATAAGCCCCTCTATACCTTTACAAGTTGCTCCAATTTCTTTCTATCTAAAGGGTCAATATATTAATCTTATTTTCAGCCAATATATTTCATTAAGTCCCATTACTTATTTTCAAACTTGGGTCATTCAACTTCTCATGGTAAATTCTATCCATTCAATAATTTTTATCCATTTATTCCATTCAATACACACAGGGCATAGCTCTACCTGTCTACTTAGCTGCATATCTGGATTTGCATAGAAACAGTGAGAGGTACTTGTAAGCATAATAAAACACTTTCAGAGTCATTGCTGGATTAGCCAGTGGCAAATTGCCAGCATAATTCCAGTAAGAAAGCTGTGAAAAGCTGGAAAAGTTTCTTTCCTTCTTTATGTTTATCTTTCAATGAATTTATCGAAATAATGTTACACTAATGTGGTTTGGTAATGGTAAAACACAGCAATTATATGGCCAGCACCACGTAACCTCCTCTGGTTTTACTCTTCTGACTGATATGTGATCAGAAGTGGATTCAACAGAGAAAGATATATAGAAATACCTCTACTCTTTCACATTTGGTAGGTCAGTGACAGTGTCTCTGAAATATTTGCTACCGAGCTTTCTGCTGGTGGTCCAACACTAGCAGGTGGTGTAAAAATCTAGGTCAAAACATCTTTCTGGAGAGAACAATTTTTCTCTAAGTTACAGTAAAATCAGGCAAACAAAGGGAGTCCACATGCAGGAATTTCAAGATATTTTGTTAGTGTGTATGCAGACTAAGGAGAAAATCCACTTAGAGCAGTACTTCTAATAAGCCTCTCAACTAGAAATTAATAGTGGCTAGCCTCTTAGAACTACAGGCAGTGCGGCATGTGCTGTTTGATGATAAATGGACAGAGAGATATCCTCTGAAGTGAGCAATCTCAGTGGCCCATATACACTTAGCTTTCTTAGGGCCAGATGGAGAGAAATGGTAGTGTAATGACCTTCTCCCTTTAGATTCAAACACCTGCAATCCAGCAGGCAATGTTGCTAATGTACTGCTGGCCATATAATTGCTGAACAGGTGTCTTCCAGGCAAAGAATGCAGCAGGACCAAGCTCCCAGGGCAGCTGCATTATGAACATTTCAGCCTGCTCACTGAACAAACTGAACAATAGATTAGATTATAGAAAATGTTGAGTTTATATACATACACACATCTGTGGGGATCTCTCTGGCTCTCATCTATAATTTAGTTTTCAGTTTTCAGTTTTGTAACTGGGAGTAATGCACCTAGGGAGGAAGGAATGTGGAAAGAAAAAAAATGAAGAAATAAAAATATAAATCATTACCTATCCAATGCAAAATACAATGGAATGAAGCTTGGCTATTAAAATAATATAAAGCAGATGGTGAACTATCACCCTGCTTTTAGGAAAATCATAGATTGTGTTTATTTTCAGTG
>VWYO01006906.1:0-41377 GCA_013400275.1 Rhadina sibilatrix | reverse complement strand
TTTTAATTCACTGCATTGCCTGCCCAATTTTCTTCCCTTGTGTTATTTTCTACAAATATTTGCTTCTTATTCTTGTTGTTGCTGTTGTTGTTGTTGTTGTTTTGTCTGTCATCACTTTTCATGTAGAAACTGGTTTGGAAACCTGAAATGATATTACTTTAAGACAAGTTTTCTACAGTACTGGATTCTTATGGGGATGTAGTTTTAACTGCATGAAGATATTGCAGTTCAGCTTAGTATAAGCCCTTTGTGTGTAGGAATGTGCTTTACCAGCAATGTGCACTGAGGAAAGAGCAAGAACTGATGCAATCAAAGCAGCGTCACTTAGGAATACAGACAAATACTGGGAGACATGGTCTTTCTATCAGAAGTCTGGTCTTTTCATCAAAAAAAACGGCACCATTTCTGTATTTTATTACACTTCCTCTTACCAGAAGTCACTCATTCCCTGAAATATAGATTTAGAACAGTGAAGTTCAATCTCTTTAGATCTGCTGATTCATTTACAGTTACCCTTTAGAGTTGCAAAATTCACACAAAACAAATGAATGGGTTTCCCCCAAAGGAAATATTTTCTTATTTACATGCCACAGATTGCTCACTAGTTTCTGGAACACTTGTTTATTACAGTGAAGATAATGTGACACTCATTCTCTGTCACTCAGAATGGGCAAGACTTCTTAGTAAAACACAACCTCAAAAGTAATTATTGCAAAGATGCCTATACAATGACAAAAATTTCCATGCTAACAGATCCTCAGAACAGGCCCAGTCACCTGGTCTTTTAAATATCATTCAGGGCCCTGGGAGGATGTTCAATACCACTGCCATTGGCTTATTTCTCCCAGGAGTGCAATTTTGAATCTTCATCAGGTACGACACGAGGGTTAATTATGGGTCTGTGGCAAACCTTCATGTTTCTCTCCAGAGCTCAGGAAAACTAGAGTGCTGTGACTTATTACTTTAATACTCAGCTGTTGTTGTATCACTGCTCCCTTTGTGTTTCTGTTGCTCTTATTTTATTTGCAGCCATTAATTATTACTATTATCACCCGTATGTATCCATATGGATCCTCATTTCTCTATTTAAAAAATAACTGTCTTGCCTGTTCTCCAAAACTGTAACAGGGATTTTCTTTGTGAACCTAAAAATCCCATTATTCCAGTAAAACATATGTCCTTATTGATATTTTATTCTATGTAACACCAAAAAAAACCCCCGACATCCCCAAAAAACCCCTTCTTAAAATCTTATGAACAGCCAGTGATATAATGTCTCCTTTTATGTCTTGAATAATACAGAATGAATTTGTTGAAGATTATGCTTTTAGAACACAAATAAAAAACCCATTATGTTCTATTTACATATACGGTCCACATTTTTTCCTTGCATGGAATATGTATCTACCTTTTAAAATCAAAAAAAATCTATAGGTCCTTCCAAGGAATTGTTCTTATTTTGCTAAGTTTTTCTTTTCAGCTTGCTTTGTGAATCTCAACAAAACTTTTCAGGTTGAAAACTTAAGATCAGGGATTTAAATCTGATACAGCACATTATGATTCAAAGAGTAGAGTTTGAGCTGAGTTTTCTTTCTTCAAAACTTCTCTCATTTTGTTGGCATAAAACCTGTTCAGTTTTCCAAACACTGTAGCCTACACTTGGTAAGCCCTCTGAAAAACACATCAAAAAATTTAAACTCCATGCTATTGTGTTTTCAAGAACCCACAGAAATAAAATTCTAATAACAGAAAAAATATGTGACCTGGTAGGATGGACCACAATTAAAGGCACACTCACAAAATTGATTTTGTATTAATTAGCCAGAGGATATTGTTACAGGATTTTTATTGTTTTCATAATAATTTTTGGAAACTATTTCTGTTGCATACATACTGATGGAAAATTGTAGTTTCCCCAAAATACATTTTTTTATGGGAACATACTAGATTGAACATAATTTTAATTGGTGAAATGATCTCAGTTTCAGAACTAGTAGCCCTGTGCTAAATAAATTCAGTTCAAATCCAAAACTGAATGCCTGCCTCAGTCAGAAGTGATACCTGAATTTAGCCATCTTGCTTGTGGTGAGACCTATTTCTTTTTTGAGGAGAAAATAATGAAATTTCAGTCGTTCCCATCAGAACTGCTCTACTTCATATAAGTAGTCTTTGGGAGAAAGGGAACAAAAGGAGCCTCTACAGACTTTCTTTGAAGTCTCTTATCAAAATCAGAAGAACGTAGTTCTGTCATCTGAACTGAGTAACATCACCAAGGCATTTTCTTGCTTTCTTTAAAAGAAGAACAACACAGCTATTTCAAAGGTTTCAGAACTGTTTGAAACTCTTTATACTATAGCTCTGTTTGATGGTGAGGGAAAATAATTTCCCATCTTCACCTCTCACTCTCTTGCCAATATCATATTTTTTCTTGTTTAAATATTTACAGCTAACTGAACAAACAATTTACACTAGCTGATGTTTTGACCAGCTGTTGATATGTGTACCAGTGTGCATGTAGTTATGTATTTCATAACATTTTTTCATCATTGCTATAATTTTTTTAATGTAACTTTCAATCTTTATTTCAATTATATTTAGTTACATAAATGTAAGTGGTCCCTGGTCTTCACTATTTTTTTTTCCTCTATGTGTTCATAAACACTGTTTTTTTCATTGAGCTATCAAAACAAGCTCAGCACGTCATTTGTACTTTTAACAGATAGGTGTGCAGATGGTATTTCTCAGGTGAATTTTATTTCAAATTTATATGCTATTATTTTTTCCTTTTTTTTATCCTTTTGGGTTTTTTTGTGTGCAAAAAAATAAAATCTCAACAAAGTTATGCTATCAAAATACTGCTTCCCTTCCCCTCCTCCCCTGTAATCTGAAATATAGAAACCAGTGTAGGGAATTATAGTTCTGACCACTCTACTTCCACCAGTTTTCAACTCTGTGATTTCCACTCTAGTCCATTCTTGAGATTAGTGCTTGAGGAGAGTCCAAGCAAATCTGCAATAGGAATGCAATGCAGTTTCTAACTTGACATTCTTCAAAATTCCCTAATACAATACATTTTAATTATACAAATATCTTCTGAAATATTCATATTTTAATTTTAATTTTTAAATTCATTTTTCAAGCTCAGTTTGCATTTCTGACCTTGAACACCAGTCAGTGGTCAGTAAATTGAGGACTCTCTCACCTGCCAGAAACAGGAATAACCTATGATTGTCCTAGTTTCACTAGGACATGATCTAAGTAAATACTACTAATGTTACTTTCTGGGTGTACTATTCAGCTTTGCAGCCTATTATGCAGTGTTTTGGATGCTTGTAAACTGCTTCTGTTGTTCCTTAATTAAATATATAAAATCCACCTTTTCTGTAAGTTAATTATATAGATTCCATTACCAAAGCTCACTTTACTGATACTAAACTCTATTATATTTGAAAGTTTTACTTACTGGCAGGAATGTCTACTCATAGAGAAGAGAAATATAGTGTAACTGAGTGCTCCAATTTATTTTTGTCAGGACTCCAGTCCAAGAATTGAGTCAATTCAATGCAAGGAAGGGGAGAGGGTTGTCTCTCTGGCTTCAACAGTGCTTGTGAAGTGCTTGTGCAGAAAGGCAAAGAAACAGCAGAATGGAAAGAAAGAAGATATGGGAATGAAATAATGTATCTGAGTACACAGAAATCAGGAGGTAAGATAAGAAGAAGTATGTTCTTGAACTTAAAAGCTATCAATCTAGGAAACTGGAGAATGTAAAGACTGGTTTTGCAATGGAGTAAATGTGACAGAATTTGAAGAACAAATTTAAACATTATTACATATTTTAAAATATAACAAATATAAATATTTTATGAAAACTTACGCTTGACATAAAATATCTTTGATAAGATTTTTTTTTTGTATTAGAACTCATAGAAAACTCATGGAATCGCAAATATCATTGGCTTAGGGGGATATTATTTGTTATGATTTTCATATTTTCTTAGTAGGTAGTTCCATAGTAAAAGATGAAGCTCCCACTAGGAAATGGGCAGATAGAAGTCTGTTTCTTATTAAAAAAAAAAAAAAATTAGAAACAAGTTTGAAACAGAAGACAACAATGCTTCTATATGAATTCTGCTAATTTCCAAGGAAGAGGAAATTTATTCCATTTCTAGTGAAGTATGAAAAAGAACTCTCTACAAGAAAACTGCTCCATTCCTCAGGGGGGGGGAAAAAAAAAAAGATAGAATTAACGTCTTCTCTGAACAAAAGTTTGGAAGAATAAATATTTAAATTAGCTTATGGAGCTAATTCAAGCAAAGACATAGCTGTGACTGTTGGGCAATAATAAGAAATCAGAGCTCTTAACAAGAGACAGCTCATCCATTATTGAAATTGATGGCTCAGAAATGTAAATAAAAACAACTAAAGATTAAAGAACCTTAAGTAAATCCTTACAATTCAGTAAAGACTGCCAGGGTTCAACTACATGGGTTTGTTATAAAGCCTTTGAGACTGGAAACACTTGAATTGGATTTGTGTTTGTTTGATTTTTTAACACAGTACAATTTCAGGGAAATGCATGAAATAGACACTGAAATCAAGGCCATTTCGCTGAATTGCATATATTGTCAATTGCTTCTTAAATAAATCACGGTATCCAAATAATAAAATTCTATTTTTGTATAAAAATAAGCTTTCTTTCCGAACATATATTTCTAGAAGCCAGTAACCTCTTGCTGAATCAACACAGTTTCATTTACATCAATACATTTATTCCTCAGCTCCAGATTTTTCAGTCAGAAGCACTTGCCCATCCAATGCATATTTCCAGACAACATATATCCATTCAAGCTAACCCAATACAGCTGCATCTGCTATTCTGCTCTGAATAAATACAATGTTTTTCTATGGAATTGGATTCCTATTATTGAAAACAACATATCTGAAGCTATCACACTTTACATTAAATCAGCATGGTGCAACTGCAACCAAGATTTGCCATTTATTTTTCAGCTTCTGCTGAATATGTCCTCACATATTGAATAGGCAGTGTTTTGCTGGTCAAAACTTAGAGCTAGTTGAATATATATATATTCAGGTATTTTCAAGTGGAGCTCAAATGCTTGCACTAGTGATGGAAAACCAGGCCTCATTACTCAAGCAATTTTTCTTTCCTGTAACTTCCAATTCTTAGATCTGACAGGTGAAGGGCAAAAGCTTCTGGAGACGAACTTCTCATTACAATGTCTTTCTCTTCTCTACTTGCTAAGTGTAAGTTGCCAGTAGTAAAAAAAAAAAAAAAATCAGACAGATCCAGAAAGTATGAACAGAGGTCCCTATTACTTCTATTTACACTATGGATCACCAGAGAGAGAGAAACTTTATCCATGGGAAATTAGGATTTAATTTTTTTTTTTTAACTTCAAAGTAAATATGAGAGTATGAAGAGCTAAGACACCTTGTAGCTGCCTTCCTGCATTTTTTAGTACTCTCTTGTGATTCCTACACTGATACTTCTTTCTGTCTACCATGAAAACATCTTCTGCCATTCAGTTCTGAAGATGAAAAAAAAGGTGAGCACTTTTTCAGACTAAGTCACTTGTCAGTTATTTTTGTTGGTACAACATTTGTGTTTGAAGAAGTATTTTACAGTATTATATATTTTGCCCTCCCCTCTCTCCTACAGAAGTTAAAAAGCTGATGAAGAAAGAAATACAGCAAAAAATTGCTTGACTATGAACTATGTTTCCAATTAGCAAATAATCAGGATGACTATTTTAAGTGTATATAGTATAATTAGAAAGAGAACATTTTCTATGTATACTGTTTATCAAAAATGTTTTCATGCTATTCAAGACATTTTTGTCTGACAGTGGTAAACAAAGTAAAACAAGAATAGTGACAGCTACAAAAGGAGAAATGAATTTCATGTTAGCTTTTATTCATAATAAGTGACTTTTTTTCCTTAAGCCTAGAACCCACCAGAAGTGACTGATTAAGAAGAATTGTAGAAATTTAGTATGATAAGCCGTGAATATTTCCTCAGAATGATTGTATTGTAACAGATTAAAATATCAGTCACATATGCATGGACCTACTGCCGTCTTTGCAGCCTTTCTACATGAGAGTAACATCAAGGGAAAGAAAACCACCATTATGTTTTCAGAAAAGGATTTATATTTTCATTATAATGTTTGACCTTAGGCTGCAGATATTTATTCAATACAATTTCTTATAACAACCATACCAAATGTAACCTTAATGATACTCCACAGTTCTGTGATGCAAATTATAATCTGTTCATGATTCCTGATTGTGCAAATGAAGCCTAATTAAGTCTTTTCTATTCAGGGAAACATTAAACATTAAAAGAGGATTTTTTTATTAATTGGAAAACCAAGGTCAATATAAACAATTAAAAAGAATTTGTTGCTGAGCACTCTCAAAATGTAATTTCAAATGCTTTTTATTGGATTCAATTTAGGGGTTCCCCACTGGATAATTTTTGAAGCACATTTATGAAGCTTCCCTGTGTCCTGGAATCTACATCTTCATTAAATTAAGATAAAAGTGAACTAGACATACTTTAATAAGCTATTGCATGTAGGTTTTTGCTCTATAAATCAAAATTTTTTGCTAGAATGAAACATCTTTTTTGCATTTGCCATGAGCGTACATATTTGTCAGTAACAAATGTACACTGCATGGTAAGGGTTGACAGAAATTATTTTGAGGTACTGTCCAGAGAAAATAGAAGTCTAACACTTCAATTTCGAGCAGCTGAGGAGCTTCATCTAATGTGCAAATACTTTCATAGATTACATTTAATTTATGATTTTATTAAATTTCTTAGAATAATGTTTGTTTTCTTTATATCCTCTGTACATTATTTGGACTTTAGATAAAGCTTTCCTGTACCCAGACACAGTAACATTATGAATCGAATAAAACACACAGTGGAGAAATGGAAGTGAGGAATCTAATATTCAACTTCCTTGAGTGGACTTCAACATAATTTGGACTGTGGAGGATTGCTACAATACAATGACAAAAATACTAACAGAAAGACTGACATTAAATGTCACTGTTTGTTTTGGTTTTTTTTAGTTTTGACTTTTTAAAATTGTGTTTTTGCAGCATATATAACTTTGTAGATATATATTTTTATGCTTATGAATGTTTCAATAACAGATTTTCTGATAGTGATTATATTGGCATTGTGGCTTTAGCACTTCTGAATAGTGCAGTTAATCTAAATTCATAAATCTAATGGTAACAAAACCCTTCACTGATCTGTAATAACCTCATTCCTCCCTTCACTGATCTGTAATAACCTCATTCCTCCCTTCACCCTATCCCTGTGACCCAATGGTCTAGTCACTGCAAATGTTGGAATTGTGTCAGAAAATTTCCATCACTAAGGAAAACAACCTGATCAATACTTTTTTTTTTTAACTGTCTTCTACATAAGCCCATGTTGGGGTGGAAAAAGCCCCAGTGGTTCTGCCTTGGAGAAGATAAGAAGAATTGCACAATACCTCTACTAGAACCCTAAGATAAGACGCAATCTTTCGGCTACGGCGACCACTAAAAGAGCCCACAATCCTCCAGGAGATTTCTATGTAGATCTGTTGCAAACTATTGGCTTTGTACCCCTTCCCCTCCCACCTCAGTTCCCCATAAAAACCCCCTTGAGTTCCCTAGTCCCCAGGGTTCCCATCCCTGGCTTCCCTTCGCTGGTAATCTTGCAATAAAGTTACCTTATGCGGAATTGGCCACACGGACCCGCTCTCTCTCTTCCCCGGGCCGGCTACAAGAGGAGCAGACTCGCAAGGGCAGGAGCTGAGAAATCACTGAGCTAAGAATCACTGAAGAGCTGAAATCGCAAGAGCCGAAAATCACTGCTCTGCCCCCCTGCTGAGGCCTTCTCTACCAGCTGAGGGAGTTGCTCTGACCCCCCAGGGTGTCTTTAATGTGATACCTTTTGGGGTGGCTCTGAGCCTCCTGGGTCCCCGCTGCAGACCCCAGCATCCACCTGGATTAAGCCCATTCAGAGAAGGCCTTCAGAAAAGTTTTCCTTTCCTTCCCTCCCTCTCTTCCTTCTGCTTTCCTGTTCTCCCATCCTTTTTTCCTCTTTTTCTGCCATCTCCTCATTTTATTTTTCTCTCTTTCACTCTGTATTCTCTGTCTCGAAAATTTCTAGCCTTCCTAGCCTTATATTCTGATTCATCCATGGATTCCTACCAGAAATTCCTGTTCCTCATGAGCTTCCTGTGCTGCAGAGGTGATGTTACACTAGACAATATTTTAACATCAGAAATGAAGACAAAGAAAGAACACATTTAAAAAGTAAACATTTTTAAAACTTTCAAGGTGTAAATTCAATTTCTTGCAGTGATTTAGACCTTTTAATCTATCCTTATGCAAATCTATTGCTTTACATTCAAATTTCTCTACTGCTTATCTAAGCTTTTTTACAAGAAATGGCTTACCTTGTATTGCATTCTCCCTCTCCTCCTCTACTCAGTTCAAAACTGAAAAGCACTTCATGCTCATAAACCTCAAATTTCATAATAAACATCACAGAAATATTTTGTATTATCTGATATTAGGCTAAGACTTGGAAATTTTGCTACCAGATATGTATACATTTTTTACATATGCATTTGCCATATAGGTAGGGATAACCTGGAGTTAAAATCTAATCTCTACCTCTTAACTGAACTTCACAAGGCTAGAAATTGAAAAATGAAATTTTCTCTTCTGCGACAACAACATCAACAACAACAACAACGAAAAAAGCAATTATAATTTCTGCCCACGCAATATTTTACATAAATCTCATTATGGCATCTGGACAGCTATTACTCTGGTTATTCAACAACCTTGATGAGCTCTCTTTTTAAAGATGATCTAGCATCTATTTTTAGTATACCACAAAAGCATGCTTTCAGGATATAATTTTAATATGTTGACATTCCTCTCACATTTTTTAGTACAAATCACTAAAAGACATGTGCCATGAGTCTCATCTCAAACCTATTTTAGTTAATGGAAAGAATCTCTCTGACTCTAATGGGTTTGGACCTATTCCTTTTTCATTTGGGTAGGTTGTTAAACTCATCCCTTTTCCAAGAGTTTTGGAAAAAGAAAGTATTTTCTAGACTGGGTCTGCATTTTATGTTTTGATTTGCATATTTTGTTTTGCTTCAAAGATGAATGGGAAAATGTCTTTCTGGGGAAATCGATTTTTTTTCAGTTTCACTAGTATTAGGAAAGGTGATAATTGAAGATATTTGATGTGTATATATATTTGTATATGCTTGTACGTATACATACAGACACAAGTGCAAAAACCCAAAAGAGCACATATGCATATGATTTGTTGTACTCTATCATATGAAAGAAGGCATTGCTTGTTCCTCTGTTCACCTCTAAGGAATGAACAGTATTAAAATTTCTAGAGCACCCATTCATAATTACTTTAGATATTGGATTCAATCAGGCTATCAATCTACAGTTATGAAAAAATTACTGTACAATCATGATATTACCCTGAAAGAAGGCAAGTCAGATCTCATGGACACGGGAATAGGATACTAAAATTTAGGGGGGAAAAAAGCAAATTACTTTGTGGTTCCTCAATAAGAAACTTTCCAGAAACTAATTTGTTTTCTGTATTTTATCTCAAAATGAAGAGGAAAATAGCATAATCCCTCTGAGATAGTTAAAAAGGTGTTTTGACAGTGCAGCATATGCAACCAAGCCCTGCCAATGGCTGTCACATCAACATATGCCCAGAGTTTCCCTGGTACAAACTGTTCCTGGCAGCTGCAGGCAATGTTATTACTATTAGAGCCATTTTATATTTATGTCCTTACTTGTTTTGAAGCTCAAGTAGAACTGGTAAGTGATATAGAAAAATAATTATAAAGATTGTGTTTGCGAGAGTGTGTAAGAGGCCTCTTAACTCCAATTACTCCTATGAGAAACACTCACAGTAACACACTGAATAGCCCAGTTTCAGGCACTTTTCCACCTTAGGCCAGTGCTACCACTGCAGAGGATGTGTTAGAAAATGAGGAGGGAATAACTTATGTCTCTCAGAGAACAGCATATTTAAAATAATAAAATTTCTAAGTAGGAGGTAAAAACCACTGGTCAGTCTAAAGGTAGAATAGCATCCTCCACACACTGGGAAGACCTAGATACTAAGAAGATATACTGGAAGAGTCTTAGCTGCCAAGGTAACTGCATTTACTGATAGTTCTTCTGTAAACAAAAGCAAGCATTAAGGCTGACTTTCAGCACCTGCAAATGTTCATGACTCAAGACAGTTCGAATGTATACATGAGAAATATATACATGCTAAGAAGCTAAATAGAAGATTAGTTTTGGGGTAATATTTAATGGGTAAGAAACTTCACAGTTCCTTTTGGATTCCTTCTACTATTCCCATAGTAAGCATGCAAAAATCTCTAGACTGCTCTTACAGATTTCTACATCCATGAAAACAAGTGCCACACCCTAGAGTCAGACTAAGTCAGACTAATCTTTATGCTCAAGGGACTAGTTTTGTTCATTTATTAAATTTGCTATAGGTGTAGAGCTTGCTATGTATGCTGAATAATGACATTTCTCCCTACAAAAATACACTAATATTCACCATATTCCTGATATATTCAATATATATCAGGAAAGCAACAAAGTAAAAAAAAAAAACCAAAACCAAAACAAACCATATACCATCTCTTTCCAGGAAGAAATCACGACTGCATTTTGTGTGCAGTGTAGCCCGCATCTGTGTCTGTTCAGCAATTATCATATTTACAGTGTTGGAGTCTTCATTGATCTGGTTAATAATTGGAATTTAAACCAGCTCTTTGATTTGGTGACAGTTGCCCAAAATAAAAGGCAACTTACAACAAAAGATTGTAAGATTCTTTTATTGTTTTATTATGCTACCTGGTGATAGGTTATGTACCTCTAAGCAAGCAGTAGAAAGGAAACAAAAAATTACCTCAGTGGGAGATTTGTGATTTCCTTGCAATGTTATTGCATATGTTGCAGATGGTAGGGGGGAAAAAAAAGTAGCCAGCGCATGCTAAATCAGCTGGAATGATGTTGGTGCTATTCAGATCAGTAGACAAAACACTGTCCCTACATCCTGGATAGAATTCCTATCTCTATGCACTGTCACTATCTGTCTGGGTGGCATAAATTACTCTATTCCATGTTTGACAGATATGTATATCTGTCAAACAGATATAGTTAAATGTGTTAGTAGTTAAATATGTTAGACTGCAAATGTCTCTGTCAGAAAAATTACTTTTCCGTTATAAACTGCTTTTCCTTACCAGCATTTTCTGGACCCTCCAGGGTCCACCTTAAAAGAATACATGGGGAGAACATTTGCAGTTTTAATGATGATAATTTTTAAAATGATTCAGTTGGACTAAAAAAAAAAATAGATTTCAATGTCAATACAATGAATATTCTCAAGAATGAAACAGATCTCAGTTTTTCCAAATCAGAGAATCAGAGTCCAGACCTGGTTGCCTGCCTGAAGAATACAGTGTGTTCTATGCATCTGAGGTTTAACTATACCACACAAATAGTTGTGTGGATTATCTGCACTTGAGGAAACCAGTAAATTTTTTTGGTTCTTGTTTAAAACCAAGATTTGCGGTGCTGCCTGTATAATGTCACAGGAATAGAAAGGATGGCTGAGGTGAATTCTTGTGAGAAGACACCTAGTGTCCCTGTCCTTCATCCATGATTTTTCTTTCATCCTCAACTTTTAGAAGAATGCTCTTTTTCTTTTATATCACCTAATTCTCCACTACTGTCCAGAAATGAGGTGAAATATATTCGAGTTAATGTTCTAGCAGAAAAATATTACTGAAGATATTAATTTTTAAAAAATAACTGTAGTTTTTGTGCTACTCTTCTCATTAGCTTGGATTTACATACTTCTATAGTGTAGTTCAAGAAGTTTTTTAAAGACAAATACTGTAATTTATGTAGCAGCCATTAGAAATATATCTTCATGACACAGCTTTATCTACTGGCTGTGTCCTTGGCTTTAAGAAATTTCCAAAAAACATCTGACTTCAATTAAAACTTTAAAAACCTGTATTCATTTCAATATTTCATGGGATAAATGTGTGGTATTATTTAATATGGATGGGAGAACACCAGTGGTATTTTACACAGCCTGGAGTAGTGACTGAACTACATCATATAGCAAGAGGTCAAGCATGCCATCAGTGTTGTTCTGATGCTAATTTACTATAAGAGAAAGCAGACTATATGGAACAGAGAGAGCTACAGCTAATAAAGACTTTGCTTCAAAATCTACAAAATCTTTGTATTTTATACCCTATACTGTAAAGACTGCAGCTTACAACATAGTGAAAATAAATTTAGGAAGCAAACTTTTGATGTTGAAATTAAAGTTGGATAACAAAAAAGAAAGAGGTTACTCTCTAATATATGATTTTAAAAGTTAAGGATGAATGGCTTGCATTTTTATAGCAATGCAATATTTATCAGAAGTAGAATACAGAGAGAGAGATGGAAATAGATCCCTTGTCTTTTAGAAATTCTTAAATATTGCTGGAAATACAACAACTTAGGGGAAAAGGTAAATGTTTAACATTAATAACTAAATACTGTAACAAATTTAATATTATTATTTATTATAATAAATGCCATTTATTATTCTAAAATAATTGATTTTTTTGTTTGTTTGTTTTTAAAGCGTGAAAATTTAATCATTTTCTTTTAAATAAAAACATATGTGATAGTCTGAATTAAAAAGCACCAAAGGAATAATTTAATTTTTCTCCTGCAAGACGCAGGAGTTTAAAAAGTCATTATTGATTTTTAATTTTTTTTACTATAGATTTGATAACCCTTATTTTAGCTCTGCTGAAAACTTCTTGGGAATTTTACAAGTGCTGAGAGAAGTGAGGCTTTGCTTGTTTTAGTTAAAAAATAACATCTGCCTTGCCTTTCTAGCAACAGGATCTGCTCACATAACCATTGGAACCAATTTAAGAAAAAGGCAGTCTGTCACTCATCACTGTTTAAATCAATTTATAGATGCTATTATCATGGGAACTAATCAATGTACACATTTTCTTAAAATTGGCAGCAGTGGCAGGCATCCAAGAACATATTTCAAATATGATTGTTGAGGATACACCTTTGCTATTTTGAGTATTTTATATATAAATACAGTAAAATAATTCACATCCATAAAAGACTGAAAAATATGCATATGCTTTATAGATATTTGGGGAAATATTGACTGCAGGTCTTCAGTGACTCGTGCACTGTTTAACATTGGACTCTTTTTAGAATGCAATAGATCTGTTGTACAGGTCCATAAATAAAACAGGGGAATTTGGAATAAATGATGGCATGGCACAGCCCCACAATGCTGAATAAAGTTATTGTAGTGGGCTGATGCTGGCTGGATGCCAGACACCTACCAAAGCCATTCTATCATTCCTCTCTGCAGCTGGGCAGGGGAGAGAAAATATAACAAAGGGTTCACAAGTTGAGATAAGGGCAGGGAGAGATCACTCACCAGATACTGTCATGGGCAAAACAGTCTGGAATTGGAGCTATTAAATGGATTTATTACTAACCAAATCAGAGCAGGATAATGAGAAGGAAAATAAACTCTTAAAACAGCTTCTCCCTGCCCCTCCCTCCTTCTCAAGTTCTACCTCCTCCCCAGAGGCACAGTGAGGTAGGGAATGGTCAGGTCATCACATGTTATTTCTCCTGCTGCTCAGTTAAAGGAATTGTTCCCCTGCTGCACCATGGGGCCCCTCCCATGGGAAACAATTCTCCATGGACTTCTCCAACATTGGTCCATCTCATCAGCAACAGCTCCCTGTGAACTGCTGCAGTGTGAGTCCATCCCGTGGGCAACAGCACCCCTTAAACTGCTGCAACATTGGTCACTCTTCCACGGGGTGCAGTCCCTGGAGTCTTTGGAGCTACCAAGCATTGGCTCTGCCAGGCATGGAGGAAGCTTCTGGCAGCTTCTCACAAAAGCAGCCCCTGCTACCAACTCTCAGCCATGCAAATCCAATACAGTTATTAACTCCTCAACACAGCAGTAGAATTCACAGAAACAAAAACCAGAAGACAAACCTTCTGAAGATATTCTCTAAGTTATTCCATAGTTAAAAGAATCTCAAAGGCTTCACAAAAAATATACTCCCTGGAGTTTACTTTGCATTTCTCTTTTGCTGATTCCTGATGCATTCTTCTGAAGTTGTGGCATTCAATAATGCTGTAAAGTCGGGGTTAAAAAACCCCAAAATTTTGTTCATTTAATTTAATCCTTTATTTCTCTAGCAATGCTGCTAGGATTTTTAAACCATGCTCTGGAATTTAAGCCTCTGTTTTCCTCCTCTATCCCATTTTTCATGTTTTTATGGACAGGACGTGCAGTGTTTTGTCCTATTATTTTTTCTGCCTGTTTATCAAAGGACTCTTTTTTCACACTTTCTCAGAAGCTGATTGTCTCTTGATTACTGACCTAATACAGTAATCCATCAAGTTTTTACCTTCCTCTGCATACTCTCAGAGTGCTTTTCAGCAGACAGATAAGCAGTGACAAGATTGGACACATGCATGTGATCTGTTAAAGATAAGCTTTAATAATAATAACAACAACAAGAACTACTATTTTATAGGTAATATCATTTTATCACCTGCTCGTGCTCATCTGAAAACGTAATTTTTAGAAATTTAAATAGGATGGAAAGAAGGGTTTTTTTCCAAATTCAACTTAGATGTGTCAGAGTTAAAATCACCACCAGCAAAAGTTAACTGGTAGGCTATTGCCCATTCCCCTTAATTTACACACTTGGCTGAAACATTGATAGCAGACTTCTTCAGGTTAGACATCAGACACAGAGTTAATTTTGTAGCAAGTACACAAATATCGGCAGCAGGTGAAGCAAAATAACTTTAAATATATATTTAAATGTCAAGGATGTTGATCAGACTAATTGGCAATTTTAAATCTTTATTTTTAATCTGTACAGTAGGAATTCCTCTTAAATTAACAGGAGGAAAAATACTGGGGGTGAAGAAGTCTGGATGCTGGTGGGAAATGAAACGGATAACAGCAAAGAGTGATTTAATGTCTACTAAGCTGATATACTCCTTGAAGGAAAAAATCCAACATAAAGTAGCATAATGACAGGATGAATTAGGTTCGAATAGTCTGAAAGACTTCACTGAGCTTAGAAGTGACTTGCTTTAATCAAGATTAATATATTGCTGATTAATTCCTTAATTGTAGAAGTTTTTTTTTCTAAGAGTAAGGCTATTGGCTATTAGTTCTGCATCTAGGAATGCCAAGTTAGCTCTTCTGAATATTTGTTTAGGAATTTTGTTTTGCCTCCTGAAGTTTCCTTTGTGGAATATTTATAATTACTGCATCTTATTACAAAATAAGATTCATTTCAGTAATACAATATTTGAATGGATTCTAATAACTCAAGGTTAATATCAACAGATTAAAAAGAGATTTACTACATGGTTAAAAAGCTCAACATTTAATTATTGGGTATTAGGTGTAAATTTAAAGTATCTATGAGAATTTGAGGTCATGAAGAATCTAGAACTGACACTTTTTTTTTTTTTTTTTTACTTTGAGTTCTTTCAGTGTAAACAAAGAACTGAATAGATCAAATTGTTGTTTGATGTCCAGGAAGCAGAATGATGGAAAAATTGTCTAAAGGGCAATCCATAATGGCAATTTCAACTCAAGTTAAGGAGAAGAATAGACATCCGTTATAGAAGTTACCAAGACTAAAATAGAAGTTAAAGAGGAAATATAAGAGATAAAAAGAGTGAGATACGCTTTAAAGCTGTTTCAAACAACTATGATGCTTACATGAGAAGGTGACTCACACTTTGCTCAGGAACCAAAATATTTTTTTTATATATAGCAACACCTAGCCTTGTCATTTCAAATGTTTGAACACCTTACTCTGAGGGTGCAGCCAGTGAACACATAGGTGTGTAACTCAGTTCTCAATGTATCCCAAGCAATAGCTTGCAAAGAAAAAGAATGCCAAGTTAGCTGTTGCATGATTCCTGGTTGGCAGGGTGCCAAAACAAATATCCTGGAAAATCTGAGTAAGGAGAGCTGCTGTCATCCCTGGTAGATGCACATTGCTGAGCAGCCATGGTACCTTTCCAGGTGAGATGTTGGGAGATAGTGGCCATGTGACCAGTTAGGGGTGGGAATGGGAGACACAGAGCCAGATGACCTGGAAATATTCCTGTCAGATGATCTAAGTTATGGCAATGTCACTTTACTGTTTTGCTTTCATAGTCATACCTATTGTCTTGCTGGTCATTGTTACCTTATGTAAACTTTGCACTAGATTCTAAATATTATTTTCCTGTAAGTGATTATTTGAAAATAGCTGCTCAAATTGTCTTTTCTCTGGTATTTCCAGGCAGAAAGTGTGAACAGTTTTAAAAATATTTTCAAATTACTAATAAACACTGTCACTGTAAAATAAGCACAAATACTGCTTATTTTAATTTCAGAGGTTTTTTTATTCTACATCATTTCACCTCAGCCTGTCTGACAAAATGTATGACAGGTAGAGAAATGCTGATCTGAAAACACACCATTGTGAAAAGTTAAAAACTTTTATTCCCACCAATCATTGATTCATTTTGGAAAATATTTGACTAGGTTGTTTTCAGATTTTGACTGCTTGAAGAAGCTCAACAGAGACACCAAGGGAAAAAGCCAGACATAAGCCAGAAACTAGTTTAGAAATGCCCCTAGAAATATCTGTCCTGAGTACAGTTCTCCAACAGATTCTCCCAGGAACAACTGAACACTTTGTGAATAAATTACTGTAATGAGTAGGCAGAAATCTGTAGTGTTGGATTAGTTTCATTAATACTGAAAATATCTCTATTAGCCCAAGAGTGGATCTAATGTCAAATTTAATGTCAAATGAGTGCTATTAGAGTCATACTTTTTGTACCAGACTCAAGAATACTTATTTTCTTTCAGTGTGTGCTGTAATATAGATGTTCTTTTCATATGGGTATTATTTGAACAATGTTAAGCATAAAACTTAAATCACTAAGTTGTGATCTAAGCACGTACATTCTGAGATGTACATTTAAAATGTATATTAAGCATGTACAATTTAAGAGATGATTTACTGTACTCTAGGTCTTATTTTGATAGTTTTTGATTATTGTATTTGCTGAGAGGGGTGATTATTCCTGATATTATCTACCTTTCTGGTAAAGAGACAAACCCCTCAAGCTTATATGTAAGACCTGAGAGGAATATGTTTTTTTACTTGTACTTGTCATTGTCATGAGAGCACCACTAGTCCTGCCTGTCCCTGCTAAGCCCCCACAGGGGCTCTCTCCCATACTGGACAGGCCCTGTTTCAGCTCAGCGTGGAGCCATCAGTCCCTGCCCCAGGCATATTCCATGGATGTCAGTCTCCAGCTCTTTCTAAGGAATTGCAGTGTTTGTGCATCCAGCCTTGTCTGTATTCAGTGAGTGTATGTTTAGAATGGTGGTATGCATTCAGTTTGGGACCTAGGGAGAGAGAATTTCAGCATCCTGCTTCTCACCTGGAGGGTGAGAAAACCCCTTGGCTTGAGCAATGAGAACTCTGGCTCTAGTTGCTCTGGATGGAGCAATCCCATGTCCCAAAAGACAGACCACTCTATTCAGCTCACTTTAACAGAGCTGATGTTTACCTTTATCCAACTCATGTTGCTATCCTGACTGTGTTTTCATTTCAGATATTTCCTACTGGTTGCCTGTTGCCTGTTGCTGCAAGTGGCTGGGAATTCAATGTTTGGTTGAAAAAAGGGCTCAGTGATGGTAGTGGGCCAGCTGCACGTCCCAACAGAGGTGCCTGTTGTCTCTGTGCATCCTGCTGACCTGCTTGCAGACATTTGAAGAATTTCCTGCAGCCCTAAGACTTCACACACTCCTCCAAGACATCATGACACCTTTTAATGTTGAAATTTACCTCCTGCAGCATCCTCCTGTAAAAGGTAATATTTGGGAAAAGAAGAAAAATAACTTCATTTCAGAGAACTCATCTTCCAGCCTTTCAAAATGAAGATTTATTTTGTATCTTTGGAGTTTTGCAAAATCATGACCTGGCTTCACATTTCTATTCATGAATTTATTGTTTTCTTTTTTAGCAGTATGCTGCCATCAGACAGGGGATATTCCAGGCTGTCCTCAGATTCACAGGGGCCACTTTAATTTTAAAAATGCTGAATGTAGGTGTTGAGTTTTTGTTTTTTGGTTTTTTTGGGTTTTTTGGGTTTTTTGGGTTTTTTGGGTTTTTTGGGTTTTTTGGGTTTTTTGGGTTTTTTGGGTTTTTTGGGTTTTTTGGGTTTTTTTTTTTTTGGGTGTTTTTGTTTTGCTTTGTTTTGTTTTTTACTGCATCATGTACATAAGACACATTTTAAATCTTTCTTTGTTGCAAAAGATTACATGGGATCTCTGTAGAAAATCACTGCTGTCTGTGGTTGGTAGCAGCCTTAAAATATCTCCTGCCAGAGCCCAAAGGCTGACAGATCCTCACTGACAAATCCAGGTTTAGGCCTCAGTCATCCCCAATGTCAGTGGAGTAAAAGGAGGGCTGGCAGTGGCAGGAAGGGCATTCCAAACTCTCATCTAAATGAGTCAGTTTTTCTGACTCTTATTGAAGTTTTTAGTGCAATAAGTACCAAACAGAGGCCAACACAGACAGGAACAAGCTTTTCACACAACAGAGTTTTACTTAGATGGAAACTTGGACCTCAATTGCTAATTACTTCAGTAGCATCTGACTAACTTCCCTGGATTCCACACACAGTATTACTTCTTCCTGATAGCCTTCCAGTTGCTTGTCTTTCTGCTCAAACTTGTTTGAAAGTAAACAAAGGCATTACTTTTGTCAGTGTTAAGGATACTGTATTCAGGTTTATTTTCTTGCAGAAAATGTAGATGGCCATGAAATATGCCTCTTCATGATAAGTTTTTGCAAATGTGTCTGTGGAAGTCAGTGTAGAAGTGACATGGCCACCACCAATTTTCTGCTGGATGTGTGTGGAGGCAAGTGGAAGTATTTTTTTTGGAAAGGCAAGCATGAGACAGCTGGAGCACACTGTCAGCATAGTTGTCTGACTCCAAACAGACACTGAAATCTCCAAAGGGTAAAGATGTGGTTGGGTCAACTTCAGCAGGCACTTGTGCCTTGCTATGGCAAACAGTACAGGCACTAGCAAGCATGGCCACACTCACATCAGGCATTGCATAAAGTGATTTTTGGCATGAACAGCAACTGGAAGCAGATGTAACTCACATTTGCTTCTTTGAAATTAATTGTTGCTAAACTTCTGCATAAAAAGAAACACAAATATTGCAAAACACAAATCACAAAGTAATAAAAACATTTTCATTAATTTTCAGATTACTTGGTCTGAGAGGAAATTGATATTCAGGAATACTTTGTTGCCAGTGCACTGTTACTAAAACAATTTTGTGAGATGCCTTTCCTTTGAGAGACAGGTAGAGAATCTTTTAAATTAAGTTATCAATTCCCCATTTTATTTTTCTTTAAATGTTTTTCATTCAAGCCTAAATTTTGTGATATTCTGGTTTAGACTCTTCTTGTTTTTGGAGATGTTATAAATAATAAAATTTAAGTTACAGTGAAAAATGTAGTTTAAGAGACTTTATGCAATATACTTATGATATTATACTATTTTACCTTTTCTTATTTTCTTTATTTCTTTATATGCTGATGATAACGTTGCACATCTGCTGTGGTTCACTTGCAGCTGGATGAGGCACTGTCAAATGATCCTGCTGCAATCTTCACACAAAACTTACACAAATAAGCATCTGACCATCTTCATCCTATATATATATTTTTTTTTTACATTGGCCTATTGCTCAGCTTTTTAAATACCCAGAAAAGCTTTTATATGATGACAGTGCACAGTGAGTGTCACAAAAGAAAACAGATAAACAAATGCATTAGAAGCTATGACTGCAAAAGTTATGTTAAGAATATGCTAGAACAAGTCAATGGAAAAGCTGTATTGGAAAAAAACAAAACAAAACAAAACAACACATCTATGATGTTTTTGTATTTTAAATTTCCTTTGATTCCATGAATTTCACTCTTTCATAACTTCTATTAAAAATGCATAAACTTTTTGATTAGTCTGTCACAATGTGGAACCAAACTGGGTATGACAGAATTTAATTTTTCTGCAGAAGAACCATTCCCTTGACACAGTGGCTGGGATCACCCAGTCAAAGCCAGAGTAAAGGTTAGGAAATACATCACAGTCAGTATGGCAGGAGGCATTTGATAACACCACAAATAACCTTATCCTTGCAAAGATTTAAAATCAGGAGGGAGAGAAGGGAAAAAATTGAAGCAGGAAGCTTTTTCAGAGCATGAGGACTCCTTCCAAGAAACCCTCTTTTCATTTTTCTGCACCAACACCTTTCAGTTATTAACTTTTTTCCCTGGTTAAAATGAATGCAAACTTTCAGGACAAAAAGACAAACAAATAATAAGATTTTCCAATATGAAACTTGCTTGATGCTTTGAGTTAAAAATAATTAGATTCTAAAACACAGCCTTCTTAGGCATGTACAGAGAGTGATATATATATAAATTGATTTTGATGACTCTAACAGTGAGGTAATCAAAAAAATTGTAACGATAAAAATGCTTCCCTTAAAAATATTACTAATAGTATCAATATAGGTCTTAATTATTACATTACCAGTCCCACTGAGAAAGCTAATGATTTTTCCCACTTATGTTTTAGAAGTACAATCTTTTGTGAGGACAAAACTCAGATTATGGGACATGGCAACAGGCACAGTGTGGTTTTGCTGGCCAGGGGAATATAAAAAAATGTAGGTAGTATTAAGTAGTTTTAGGTAGAAATCACTGGTGTTACAAGATCATTTAAACTGAAGAGTCAAATATTAGATTTCATTCCAGCCCTGTTGTTCCCTTCTTTGTTGTCAACTGCAGATTTTTAGTCACCCTACCCAAGAGACTACCACTGAGTCAGATGACATTTTAATTGTTTTGAATCTGCCATTTTAAAAACATGTTCTTTGAAATATATTTGTTTCATGGCATAGATTTGTTAACCTTGCTTTAAGGATCAGAAACCTCAAGGAAAGTTCTTAAATAGAAAGATTTGGTGTACATTCTTTTGCCATTTTAATTGATTTCTTGACATGAAATTCAGTTTCAACATTGCATAACATAGATATGTGCCTTTAATTAAATCAGAGCTTTCAATTTCTTCAGATGGCCATGAAAGACAGTTTCATGTGAGTTATTTCCCAAAGTAGCAATACTGCTTGTTTCTCTCTGAGTTGCAAAAATAATATTACAGAGAACATCATGAATAATGCAAGAAGTCTGATTTAACACCAGGATTATTTCTGGCATTCAGTATCTGTGAATAGCATATTAATAGCATATATCAGTTTTTATGATTGAATGATAGAAATAATGAACTGGCACTGAGCCTTTGTGATTACTAGCCAAAAATGGGATCTGTTCACTAAATTGAATAAATTTTCTGTCTAAGTTTAAGGAATTCAGTGAGTTGGACAAGAACATTGGCTTTTGCTTTATTTTCAACTGTTACGTGAATTTACATGAGACTGATTATTGTAATGGTCACAAGGAAGTAAAATATTGCTAATTTAAAAACTATGCACCATGTAAATGTAAAATAAATGTATGTCATAAAAATGACCTGTGACTTTCAGAAGAAGGTGATGAATCCTGAATATTCTGTCTTGACCGTCCCCACAATATAATTTTCAGGTTCTGCTTTAGCAGGGAGAACTCAAGACCTGTAGGGCTGTTTCAAGTTTCTCAGTAGTATAAATAACAAAAGAAATTACCAGAAGAGGAGCCCCGGAAAACAAAATTTACTGTTGCTGTTTTTTTTCTTCAGTCCACACACATAAATGTCTTTCCTTGGCAGCAGCTAGCCTGGCTTTTCCTCCTGTACAGCAGGAGGACAAACCATCTCTGTTCTGCTGATCACTGCAGCCTGGTGCCCAGACTACTAGAATAACTCTATCACTTATCCAGATCTGAAAGTAGTTTGGGGATAAAGCCAATACTCCTTTAATCCATTAACCCCACCCCTTTTTAAAATCCTCTCTCAGCCATTTGCATCTAGCAAAGCTGAAATATGAGCCTGATTTTTAAAGACAGATGCATATGGAAATGAACACCTATTAGATCAAGGTGTTCTGCAGCATTGCAGTATTTTTCTCATAGAAAACAGGTGAATTACCAGTGAATTTTTGGAAATAAAATTGAAAGTGTAGCAGAGGCAGTTACCACAAATGTCAATTATTCTGACAAAACGTCTGTTTTGAATACTTTTTTCAAGCACTCCTCAGTCCTGAATTAGGGTCATAAATGCAGAGATAAAGCTCTTTAAAATGTAAAAGTTCCTACCAAATCGCAGCAAATACAAATATGAACAGTGCAGTACAGAGCGGTAGATGCAAATATCTAGTCTTAATTAGTAAACTATTGGGGCATTTGATTTTGTATCCAAGAAAAGAGTAAAAATCTCAGCAGGAATTTGTATTTAGGACCTGTTATATTAGCAGCTTTTAATGTCAGAGATTATACATGAATCCCTATTAGGGTGGGTTTTTTGTTTTTTTTTTTTTTACTTTTTTCTGCTATTGTTTTTACTGGTTAAAGAAAGAAACAAAGACATAGTATTGCCTAGTCTTCTATCTTTAGTCCCAAAATATTTAAATGGTGGGAATAAAGAAATATATTCCAGAAACCTAGTCTGAAAGGCTTAGCATTTTTCGCATCCCTGTGAAATATTTTGTTAGGTATTTTCTCTCTATATCTGATTCCTGTTCCATTAGGCATAGATAAATAGCTGCTTTCAGCCACAACAAGCTAGTTTCACTACACACAACTATGGATTAAAACACTCCATGTGATCTCCCAGGGAAATCATGATTCTAAACAGAAAATGTCCCTGCTTTGTTTTTTTGGTTATTTTATTTTGCATTTTGCATTTATGGTGTTGTATCATACTTACTGTAAGCATTGGATTATTTTCTTCTAAAGGGTGTTAGAAAATCAGAAGACTGCATTTATGCTTTAGTGCATTTTTTTTTATGGGGAAAAGCCAACAAAGAACAACAGAATTAAACCTCCAGCATACCTAAACTTTAAGAATATAATGTTTTGGGCAGCTTCTTATGACTGAAAGCACAAGGTAGTAGAAACCTTTGTTCTTTGATTTGCAGCTGAAATACTTTTTCCTGTCTGTTCTTTTGGGAAATAGGATGGAAATTGTAATTCTTCCCTGGCTAGTCCACTTTCCAGTGACCATTTTATTGCAAGTTATATTTAATTTGCCAGTGAGAGATTACATGCCCGTTTTTCAAAATGTGAATAGGAATCTCCTATACAGTGAAAAGCTGTAAGTGCAATACCTTAAAACTTACACCTGTAAAGTCCAGTAGAAAGGTCACTGTGTTGCCAGCACATACAGGTTTAAAATCTTTAAAACTCAGCTTTCTTTTTTTTTTTCTCAAAGATTGCAAAGGCCACTACACTGAGATCTTTTTCGTCTTATAAGTCAGAGCTCTGTTCACTTTCTTCAATTGTTAATTGATTCTGACATTTCCTTTTGAGTTGTAATTGCTTTTTTGTAGCTTTACACAAGTCCATCTTGCTTTTTATTCCGGGGGTTATTGTGGTTTAACCTCAACCAGCAACTAAATACCACAGAGCTGCTTGCTCACTTACCACCCTGCCACAAGACTGGGAGGACAATCAAAAAAAAGGGTAAAACTCATGGGTTGAGATAAGAACAGTTTAATAACAGAAATAAAGTAAAATTATAAAATAATAATAACCATAGCAATAAAAATGATAACCATTCCAATACCAATAATAATAATAATAGACAATAACAAACAATAATTACAGTATAATAGTAATGAAACTGGAGACAACAGAAAGGGAGAGGAATAAAAGCCAAGACAAACAAGTTATGCCCAAATCAATTGTTCACCACCCTCTGACTGATGCCCAACCTGCCCCTGAGCAGCAATCAGCCCCTCCCCAACACCACCCTCAATTAATATACTGAGCGTGGCATTCTATCATATGGAAAATCCTTTTGGCCTGTTTGTGTCAGCTGTCTTGGCTTGGGCCCTTCCTGGCTTCTTTTGCAGCTCTGCACTAGCAGAACATGAGACATTTAAAAGTCCTTGATTTAAAGTAAGTATCACTCACTCAGCAACAACTAAAACATCAGCGTGTTATCAACATCATTCTCATCCTAAATCCAGCATTGCACCAGCTACTAGGAAGAAAACGAACTCTGTCCCAAATGAAACCAGGACAGGAAAAACAAAGAGAGAAATCCATCCAATCTGTCTTCCCAGTTGAAAGTTATAACAGCCTCACGTTGGGCGCCAGATATAACAGCAAATTAATCACTGCTATACTGAGGAGTCTGTGTGGTTGCTGTGCTGGGAGAACAGCTCAGTGCTTGGTCACACCGGGCTGTTCCCTTGGCACTGCCAGCACAGGCACAGACCCCTCGGGACAGGTCTGGGCTTGTTCCAAGACTCCAGGCAGTGTTGGATCTCGAGATAAATGTAGCAAAATGAATCCTGAGTGATCCTTTCAGAGAGGTTGGACTCTCAGTGAAGTAAGGAAACTGGATCTGCGTGGAATCTCCTCCAGAGATTTAATTCCAGTTACAGCAACACTTCTGAACAGTGTGACTTCCAGAGAAGAACAAAAAACCACACGGCTACCCTCAGGTTATAACCTGGGAGAGGGGGATGGGGAGGGCACACAGCCTCCCTATCAGAGAGGGACAGGGCGTGACCCGGGGGCTAAAGGGCAACCTAAACGTCAGATCACCTGTGAGGAGGGGTGGGCCCTCTTTGCCTGGGACAATTCCTTTGATGGGCAGCCCCTGCAGAGTTCCAGGGTGCCAGAGACACCTTATGTATTAAAATCATTCTCTTGGAATTGGCTCAGGAAACCCGATCCTGGGGAAGGGAAAAAACCCCCAAAGGGAGCTCACCTTGAAAACCATAAAAGCACACTGCAACAGGAAGTAAGAATCCAAAAGTGATGAGAATAGCAAGACACTGCTACAAGATATATTCAACTTCCAATGAAAATATTTCATAAAAGGAGACATAGGCATCAGAGTGCTACTTGTCCTTTCATAGATCCCAATTTTAATCTTTGTACATTTCTGCACAGTCAAAAATCTGAACACCGATTTTCAATACAGTAGAGATCTTCAAAAACTTCAAGAGTACAACTACCCGTTATACAAGTAAAATATGAGTCAATATTTATGAGTCTTAATTTTTATTATTTTTATTATTATTATTATTATTATTTTAATTCTATAAGAAAAATAACTATAGCTATTTATAAACATTCTATGTCCCTATATAACTACTGAGAATATTTAGGTTCCTCTTAGGTAAATTGTAAAAGGTCAGTTTTCACAGCATATTCATCTAAATATTTAAGCAAGTATGTTTTACACTTTGATGCTATTTCTCAAACCATCCAAAAAATGTAAAACACTGTGGTATGTTTGGTTTTTGCCAGCAGCTGCTCTGTGTGGGAAACGTAGAATCTTATTTAATACCTCCTCAGAGATGGCAAACAGATGGTTTAATGCACTCTTGAAATGCTTATGCTTGAGATTCAATTTTTGTTCAGTTAACAGCCTATTCTTACTTTCAGGATAAAAAAATGTAACATTCCTGATCTTAAGGTCATACACTAGTACAAGCTAACATTTAAACATTATTACACAGTTTGATTGAGATTCCACTTCTGTTTAAGATTTCCAGATCTCAGAGATCAAGTTCAACCTTCAAACACCACCATGTCAACTGGACCATAGCACTGAGCACCAGAACCGGTCTTCACAAACACCTCCAGGGACAGTGACTCCACCACCTCCCATAGCAGTCCATTCCAATTTTTAATCACACTTTTTGTGAAGAATTTCTTCCTAATATCTAACCTGAACCTTCCCTTGCACAACTTAGGACTATGTTCTCTTGTCTGGTTGCTGGTTGCCTGGGACAAGAGGCCAAGCCCCATCTGGCTACAATCACCTTTCAGGTACTTGTAGAGCGAGAAGGTCATCCCTGATCCTCCTTTTCTCCAGGCTGAACAACCCCAACTACTGCTGTTGCTCTTCAAAGGATTTCTTCTTATTTCCTTTCCCTCCCCCTGAGTGTCCTGTCTAGTAAGGAGCAGTGTCTGATAAATATTAGCCAGGGCCCAGCACATTGCTCAACTTCACACCTCTCTGGAACATTTTTTCTTCACATATTTTATCACTTTAACAGAGTCCTACAGTTGTTCAGGGGTGAACTTCTAAAACCTTTGTGGGAAAGAAGTCCACCAAAAATTGGCCTGTGTTCTCACATTCCATGCCACTCATGACTATCCACCCTTCAAGGAGATCTCTGAATAACCTCCCTAGAAATCTCTTTCTTGATTCTAAGCATGATGTAGACCACACTGAGGAGACCTGGCAGACTTAGAGACAAGAACACACTTTCCTTAACAACCAAAGGGAATTCAGAAATCTCAAATGCTGTTGTAACAGGCCTGAAGAAGGAAAAGGAGGTGGAAGGTTTAGCAAAATCATCCCCCTCTCTTTCCTGTACAGGCTGGAATTATTACTGAATTCCCAGAGGTAGCACTCAAGGCCAGAGTGGGAGAGCAACACTGGAATTGTTGACCCTCCAATTAGGGTCATCTGGAACACACATTCCAGATGACCCTAATTGCCCTTCATGTTATCATGCCATAAAATTATGTCCCCCAGTACATTAAAAAAGCAATCCCTGTCCCTGAAAGAACCCTGAAAAAGGGCACCATGAAGAGCACATAGTGCATATGCGCAAACATATGGGAGGTTAAATGCCACACCCACAGGAACAGACCAAGCAACATTGGAACTAGTGGCTCTGTATCTAATAACAAATGTTAGATCAAATTTGTTTCCAACCTGCTCTGGGCAGATCTGTAGTTATCTCAACCCTCAGTACCACAAGAGTATCAATTATAGGTGCCATGGTTTAGGAATGGTACTCCGCAGTTCAGTGCCCTCACTGACACTCTCCCAAACCAGACACATTTCCCCACTCCTTCCGTGAGTCTTCCTGCTCCAGGGATGGACTTGAGAATTGGAGACATAAAAGGGAAAAATTAGATACTGAGAAAAGAGCAATTTACTGGAAACAGCAATGAGATAAAACAAACAGCAACAATGTTAATAAGATTGTACAAAGTGAGACTGATTTTATACACAAAATGCTCGCTGAGCCTGACACAATATGGGGTGACCCCAGCCAGCAGCACCCCACTCCACTGCTCTGTGTCACGTCCTCGCTCCACTGAAAAGCAACACCCTTCTTGGAAGCCAGAGATAGTCCTTTTCCCTCCATGTCAGTAAAGACTAAACATGGTTTCAGATAACCTCTTAGACATGACCACAGCCACATCCCTTCATCTGCTGCAAAAAAACCCAAACTTTTTTCTGACTGAAACCAGGACAAACATGTTCTCTAAACCTGCCCTTTTTTATTATAAAGCCTTTAATGCTTGTTCTATCACAACATGCTCTTGTAAAAAGCTCCTCTCAGCTTTCTTGTCACCCCTCCTCAGGTAGTAGGCTGCTATAAAGTCTCCCCAGAGCCTTTTCTTCTCCAGATTGAACAAAACACACTCTGCCTTTCCGCAGAAGAAAGGTGCTCCTCTGATCACTGTGGCCTTTCTCTGGATCACTCGTCCTTCTTATGTGGGGGCTTCCAAAGCTGAATGCAGTACTCCAGGTTGGTCTCACCAAAGTGGAATGGAGGGGCAGAATTAACTCCCTCAACAGGCTGGTCACACTCCTTTTTATGCAGCTTAGGGTGTGGTTGGCTTTCCGAGCTGCAAGTGCACATTGCCAGCTCATGTCAAGCTTTTCATCTGCCAAAGAGCATATTGCCACTCTGTCTGTTTCAATTTACTTTGGGAGGGAGGGTGAAGTCATTTAATTGTTCTGAAAAAATTACAAACATGATAATATTTTACATAAGTCCTTAAGACTCAGAAAAAAGATCCCTACTAAAATGTGAATTCAAATAAAGTAAGCATGAAATTTCAGATTTATTTGGAGGCAATACACAGCACTCAACCTTCTTTAAGCTACTTATTATAAATCATTTAATAGAAGTCATATACATCTGTACATGAGTTGTATGTGTAACTAGCTCAATGGGAGTATTTTCAGATTTCAGAAATAGCTAGAAAACACAAGACATATTCAAAGGTCCATAAAGCAATGTTAATATCAATTTTCTTTTACTCTACTAATTTTTTTTCACTCAGTGGTCTACTTCTTCTTTAGAAATCTGGTCATTTGCCACAGTGATGGAAGTAGGGAGTGTTGCTTTCTCCCGAATTAGACACAAAATATGTCCTTTTCAATCCATGCTCAGAATATCAGCACTGACTCAACAGAATCCTATGCCCAATGCTCTGTTGGGTTATGACTTGAAAATCACTTACAGTAATGGGGCTACATTTTCTCTGAAAATCTGAAGACAGGGAAGCTAATTTAAGAATACAGAAAGTTAAACATTGCACAAAATTTTGCTGTTTCTTTGTTATTGAATGAGAGAGTTAGGGAGATTGCAAAGGCATTTGGTTTGGTATGAAATGAAAAATTTTATATCTTTAACTTTGATGTAAAACCTTTTTCCTCCCATTGCAGTCTATTTTTTGCAGGCTTAATGAAAATAAATTCAAATAAATAAAACTAGGAGGAGAAAAAAAAACACAATAAAAACCTCCACACACATTCTTTTTCACAGAAAACTCAGTGAAATTCCAAGAATTGGATCTGACACTGGTTCATTATTTCATTTCTATGTGGGTGGGTTTTGGTTATTTTTTTTTCCCAAATGAATTTAGCTTTGCTCTGGGTGAAATGGAATTTTTTTTTATGGGGAGTACCTAGAAGAAATGATTGTAAGACTCAAAATAAGAACAAGAATTAAAGGAATGGAAAGAGAGAAGAACTAAAAACCCTATTTGTTATTGGAAACTTTTAGCTATAGTCTATTGGAATAGTATAGTTACTAACAAGAATTATTCTCCATGTGAGTAAACAAAGAAAAGTATTTGTTATTGTTTACAATAGCATGTTCATTAGCTTATATAAACTAGAAACTTTATAAGCCTCTTCAAATCAAACATTTTTACCAGGTATTTTAATTGCTGATGCCTAGGCAACCATGAAATAAATTACAAGTTGCCCTTGCATGATTTAAACCTGGTATGAGATTTGCCACAAACAAAAGAAATATTTCTCTGCTGGATTTCTTTCTGCATCATTTACTCCCTGCAGTTTAGAGCAGATTAATGTGTTCAGAGACTGATTGCAGTAATTACTCTGCCCTGCTGCTCTTCTATATTATGCAAACAAATGCACATGATGAAAGGGAGAAAATGGACAAGAATAAAGAGCCTTAGACGCTCCTGATATGCAACTTAAAACAACAGGTCATGAATAAAAGCTAAAACTTTGAGCTAAACTTGAGTGCAGTTCACAAAAAAAAAAAAAAAGAGGCATTTTATTATTTCTTTTTTTCATAATTGTTTGAACGAATTTTTTTGCAATAACTTTCCATTAAAATTGTTTTTTAATTAATTCTCTTAATTTAGGAACTTTGGAACAATGACAGATTTTCAGTGTTGATAAATGTTATAGTTCTTCCGAAAAACTGCTTCCAAATACTTGTTTGCCAGTAACAATCATGAGTGGAAATAATTCACTTATATTTCAGTTACAGGAAATTACTATCAGAAATAGTTCAGTTTTGATTTTTTTATTCCAAAAAAAGAGTAAAATAAGAAATGTTTAAAAATATGAAATAAAACTGTAAAACAAAACAGGAAGTTTTGTATGGTAAACCCATAATTCTTAACAGTATTATGCTGACAATTTCAATACAGTATGTATGTCTAAAATTTACACATTCATGCACACTAATGAAATCACTCATACTTTTTCTGGACTAGACTTTACCTCTCTAGCATCTGGTCACACTGTCCCATTTCAGGAAAAAGGCTCACCCGGATGAACTTAAGGGGTCTCTTTCTACCAATGTTTGTGTGGCCTTATGAGCCCAGCCTTCCTGAAAATAGATTGAAACTCTCATTATCTTCTGTAAACCTACAATTCAAAACTGTCATGAAAGTGTTCCTGCATTGGCTGAATGGGTTAAAATCTATTGCTGGTTATGGTTTACATAAATGTGATAGTCATGGCAGAGAAATTGACAAAATGTATTCTTAGCAGTGTGTAGTCTTTTTTTCTCTTTTCCTTCTTTTTTTTTTTTTTTTTTTTTTTTCTTTTTTTAATAAATAAGAAGGATTTAATTAAAANACTTTTGTGAATAATAAGAAGGATATGCATAGAATGGGGATATTTGTACTTTCCTTTTCTTGTTGCTTGATAATTTTTTCCCCAGGTATTATCAAGAAATGAGGTGTAGTGACTTCTTGTAATTGATAATAAGTAGCTTTTATTTGTAAATTTTTCTGTTTCCATGCAAGAGAATACCTCAATTTTAGGAGGATCTTAAAAGATCTCACAGCATTGACACTATATTAAAGATTAATTCCAAACTTAACAATTGGTAGTAAAATCTCTTTTCTTCATTTCCTTTGCAAATACTTTTCACTATTTTCGTGCTCTATCACTGAAATGTCTGTTAAATGCTGTTTTGTATTGAGTTTTTAAATATTTTTTCCCATTACAGTAATGATATTTTAAAACTAGTACACAATATTGTATATGTACATATAAATTATCTATTATGTATATAATAATATACAGAAATATATATATGTGCATATAGCTATGCAGATATATAGATATATAGACATGTAGATACAGATATAAATACAGAGCAAACTAAAAGATTAAATATCATTAATTCAAGAAAGAAAGAAAAAAATTATCCTTGAAACAGGATACTGGGAAATGGCAAACTTTTTTTTCTGCCACAAGGAGTTGTGTGCTAAAGTCATTGGCAGCAGGATCTCAGATAAGAATGCATATTGCCTCTTATGGGATTAGAAGAACACTATGTCTCCTTTATCTAATTGCTTCCTTTGAGACATATATCTTACTTACATTTGTCTCTTCTGTCTCATGCTTTAAACTCCAAGATCAGATTACCTTCTCGTGTGTCTAAACATGTCATAAGTATATTTATGGAAAATGTTGCAAATTCAGCTAGAGCTTTCTACTGTTTTTTAAATTGTCCAATGATATTTGTTTCATCATTGTACTAGGAAATTAATAATAAATTAAAAAATGCATTAAAACAGAAAAAAAAAAACCAAACAAAACCAAAAAAACAAACAAAACCATACACACACACACAAACCCAGCAACAACAACAACACCACCACACCTCTAAACTAAAAACCAAAAACCCCTCAAACCCCAGAAACAAAACATAAACAAATAAACAAAATAAAAATCAAACCAAAGAAATAAACAAAATAAAAATCAAACCAAAGACAAGGAGAGAGTTTCTATGAGGCTGTCAGTCTGATGAATGTGGCTCACTCTGTGAATGCAAAATGAATATTTGGGGCACAGGTCTCAGGAAAGCCATCTGTTGTCAGAAATTCACTATTGCAGGGCTAGAATGATTCTAGAAGGTATTTTCAAAGGTAAAAGCCATATAATCCAGTGGCCAATAAATGTATTGAATAAATGAACTGGACTTATTTTGCCTGTTCTGTTTTCTCTGCTTCATAGCCCAAAGTAATTTTAATGTGCATTTTATTTGCACATTTAAAAAAAAAAAAAAATCCACCGCTTTTTAGCTTTTCAGTGTCTCCCACTAAAAAGTTTGCTATTCAAAGTTCACCTATGATGAAACTTGCATCTCAACCAGAATACCATTACACTCAATCAGACTGCAAACAGGTTCAGTTCGAACTGAATTGTGAGTTCAGTTAATTTGAAAACAAATGCTAGAATTAAATTGTTCAGGTTTTATGTGCTTTTGGATATTGTTACTATGGTTACTAAAACCATAGCATGGTCTTTATGGTCTTGAAAATCCAAATTTTATTGCACTAAGCTTCCACTTAAGGCAAGCTCCTTACAGAGAATCAGGCTGTAACAGTGCCTCGTTCATATCACCAAGGTCTTCCCCCCTTTCCCTGACCCCTGTCAGAGGTTGCCCTGCCATTCTTGCAGTCATATCTGTGACTCATTTATGCTAATCATTTGTTTTTCATGGCTTGGGGAAACATTTATGTGTGTTCTGCTTGCACCAGAACTTTTCACCCTTGATCATATTACCACTTATAAAAGTGAATCAGTTCAGAGGGAGATGTTCAGAAGTCGTTTCTTCCTTGCCTTCATCTATTAATTACAACCTGCCATCTCAGATTTCGTAAGTGACAGTGTGAAAGATCCCAGTCTGTTCTAGTGCATCCTGAAATAAATTTTACTTCAGCAGCAGTTGAAAAGCTCTCATATGATGCTGGAGCATGAGGAAATAATTTCTCTTGAATTCTATTTATGAGGGCTTAAACTATTACAGTTCAAATCCATACTGTAACAAATTTAGACTGATATTCATATCCTCACTTGTGACTTCTCAGAAGATGATTAACAAGGAAAATAGTCTCATACTATCTTTCACATTTAATGAACTAGATGTGCACACCTGCTCCATTACACTATAATGAAGCCCTATTCTTTGAAGAAGACCAGAAACAAGGGAAATCTAGCTTGTTTAAGTGAATGGTGAAAGCAATATTTCAGAAACAGGCTTTCCTCTTTCATTTTAACAAGCTTATTTATGCTCATTATTGTAAAGCTTTATTTTCTTCAGTAAGTAAAGGATAAGATATTTTATGATTTTATGCCAAACTAGAATATTGATGGAAGGAATTGTAGACCTGAACATAACAATGTCTGCACTTAATTCTTGGATACCTATCTCTTTTTTCTTAAGAAGATACTAAGCAAAATTACTGTTTGCCTTTTACCAAAGTTGAATAAAACAGTAGAAGTCAAGTTCAGATACAAAAAGTCAGAGACTCAAATCACTGGATCTTGATAAGCACCTGTTGTGGTTTGATTGCAGTCAAAAACTAAGCCTCACAGAGCTGCTGACTCACCCTCCCCCACTGGGACTGCAGAGAAAATCAGAAGGGTAAAAGTGAGAAAACCTGTGGGTTAAAACAAAAATCACGCATAATGGAGACAGGAAGACAGATACCATCCCTACAAATGTTTCTTCCTTCCTCCGTCTCCCAGCTTTATGTGCTCAGCATGAGGCCATATGGTGTGGGATATCCCTGTGAAGTTGGGGCCAGCTGTCTCTGCTGTGTTCCCCCCAAACTCATTGTGCATCCCCAGCCTGTGCTGGAGGGCTGGGTTGAGAAGCAGAAATGTCCTGGGCTCCGTGTAAACATTGGTTAGTAACAGCTGAAGCTTCCCTGTGTTATCAACACTGTTTCCTACACTATTCAAAACACAGATCCATAAAGCTACTTTGAAGAAAATTCATTTTATCACAGCCAAAACCAACTCATCATTACCTACCCTTGCAGATCTACCTTAGATTTATCACATAGCAGATAGCAGATCATATATTTTTTAGCATAGCAGATCATATATTTATATCTTAACCAGGAGAACCACTCTGCTTTTTTTTTGCTACCACTGCTTTCTTTGGAACCCTGAAAAGTATGTGCAGGTATTGCATAAGAGCAAAAGACCCTACATTAAGTTAAAAAGTATACAGAACAGAAAATGATACAAATAAGTCTGTAAATAAACCTGAAATAAACCAAAGAAAAACAAAGACACAAAAAAAATCCTTCAAGAAAACATCAAGTGAAGCTAGAAACCAATGGCACACTTTTCAAAGGGAACATCTAGCTTTGTCTTTTTCTTGCTTTTTTTTTTTGTCCCCAAGGCATGGATGGAGAATTCCTTATCAAAACAAATCTTTGCTCAAAGAAACAGACATAATAGTGTGGTCTTTAGAAGCTAATTGGACACTGCTCTACCAACAACTTTAATTTTCATTCACACATTGTGACTGACTGACTAGGAGTCAGTGACTGATTACTTTGTTAAGAATACATCAATGTAATCAGGTAAAAATATTGAAAACCCGAAAAATAGAAAAAAAATATATTAACCAGTTGCTCAGCTGGTATATTTTCCAAATTATGAATCAGGCTTAGCCTGAACTTAAATCTTGTCAATATTACCTGATTTTCCATTACTTAAATAACATACCATGAAATCTGGCTCAATGATGGTTTGATTTTCTTTTTGTATAACTACACCACTCTTTTGAAATATTTGAATTTTACATAGTTCATTAAAAATAAATTCAATTTAAAACTACCAATTATTTAATTCAATTTTGAGTTTGTTTTTCAAACCAAGAAAGATTGGGTGAAGGGCTCAACCTTGGGTTTTACAAAAAGCTCTTGTAGTTTTAATGAATATGATATTTGTAATTTCCTCCTACTTTTGTGCTTTCCTCTAATAACAAGTATTTTACCTGAGCTGATCATAAGATTTATCACCTTTAGTCACTGACCCTGTTAATATTCTTATTTTATTATGCATGAAACAGAACAGCAAAATTTTGTCTAGTGACATAATGTTAAGTATTCAGTCAAGAATGATTCCAGGGCAGTTAAACAAAGCATCATGACAAATGATGAAGAAATAACAAAGTCTCAGTCAGAGGGCATTGAGAAGTCACAAGTAGTTGATTATTTCATCACCTTTTTTTCCACCTAACATCTGTGCCCAGGTCCTGAATGAATACCTCCTGTGTAGAAAAGGGTGATATTGCATGATCTTTTTTGGTTCTAATTTTCTGGATTTGGTCTTGGAAATATTTTGTTGCAACTCTGAGAGTCTACAAATGTTGCCTCGTGAGAGTCAAACTGAGTTTTTAATATGAAAAACATATGTTACTAATCTCAGAAATGTCAGTGATGAGGGCCTGTAGACCTGGAAAGCTGCAAAGAAACAAGCAGCACATTATCATGATAGGACAACTGCTCTCTCCTTGAAGTACCTTATATAGAACAATGAATATCTTGTTAAACAAATATATTTTTCTCAATTTTTCTCTCTCATTTTTGTTTATACACAGAGAGAGGATTAATTCACATAAACTCTGTCCAGTGTAAATGATTTCCTCTGTTTTCCATTCCTTGATCTTTTACCCAAACTAAAATCAGGTTTACAAACTGGAATAGAATATACTTTTGCTTAATGATACAATAACTAATCCATATACAATTTTTAAAAATTTGTTTTCACATAATTTTTTTAACCTTAGGCAGCTTAAAATAAATGTGTTTTTAAAAGCATTCACTATTTGATTATAGGGAACATTTTTATTGCTGTTAAATGTGTTCTCTTAAGATATCTTGATGTTATTTGGTTTCCCATTACATGATTTCCATTTATTCTGACAGTTTTACATTCATTAAAACAAATTTATGAATTAATAGACATGACTCAACAGTGCTTCAGCATCCTGTCAATGTTAAAGAGATTTAATAAGTTCCTGACAAAGACACATCACCCTGAAGTAAATCAGACTTTATCAACTCAACTTTTTTACCTCATTGGCTTCTTAAAAAGGGAACAGACAAGGGGGAATTCTTTTCTATGAATTTTCAGTAAATTCCCTCTAGGCAATGCAGGATAAAAATCAAAAATGCTTAATAATAAAACTTCTAAAGATAATGGGTTTTATTAATATATACATTAAAAATCTTTGCAGGGGAACAGGAGAAACACTGTTCTGTCATATGATTCTGCATAGGTACTTCAAACTAAAATTTGTAACTACCCAACATTTAGTAGAAGTTCCTTCAAATTTAAAGGTTTAGCATTCTGGTGAAAATTTCTGTGTTTATTCCCATATGAGTCTACAATTATTTTGTATTAGTTTAATATTCCTTGGTTTTAGAAATATATTAATGCACCTTTTAGTTTAAATACTTCTTTTTGTGGTATCTTTTAGATTCTTAAATGTTTACTCAGGTATTTAGAACATTCTGTTTCCTTTGGTCTGATCTTACTCTCTATGAAAGATTGTCCTCTTACTTATGTTCAGTTCTCTGAGACCCACCTCCTAATTTTCTGTAACAATGCTATCTGGAGATTATTCCTTTCACAAACAAAAAAAGTACTTTTACATTAGATCATAATTATTCAAATTTTCTAAAATGCTGCGAGCATCAAGCAGCTTAATACTATGAATATTATTTAATCAGAACCCAAATAGTCATCTGTTTTCATTTTCTTGTTTATAGATGCTGCATTCTTATTACTTTATGAAATATTTGGGGTTTTATTTCTCTAACTGATGACTTTTGCAGCATATCAAACAACACTAAAAATGATAGCCCATATGGAATTTTGGGATGCAAGAAAACAGGATGATTTAATTTCTTTTATCAAATACCATGAAATATAGCCTTCCCAGTGTATAAGGAATGAGATGACTAAAACACTTTTTACTGTTTAAGTGGTGGCAATATAATAAAAGGTAACAACAGTGTTTCAGAAAAGCTCTGAAACACTCTATAGCAGAAAAAACACCAACTTAAATATTACCAAAATTTCACATGCTGCTTTCACTGTTTATATGCTGCTACGGTACTCTGCAATTGAGAATTTACAAGATTTTACACTAAATTTGATTTTTTAAATCTATTTGCTTTTACCCAGCTGCCAGAACACCTTCTTTTTATATGCTCTGAATCTATATATATCCAATAAAAGAACCTTCTATATATAAATTCTCCTTCAAATAGAAGATTTTTGTAACACTGCACTTTCCTGAGTACAAAATGATCACTTTATGGGTTTCAAATCCATCAAAAGTCATGGCCTGTTTAGAACAAAGCCAGTGCTTGTGACAGCGAATGCATGCAGACTGGAAAAATAGGGACAGGATGTCCCACTAGAGGCACTCCATGGCAAGTGACTTCTTGTAGTCTCTTTTCCTATGAAGGTTGAAGACTGACTGCTGTAGGTTACCAATTTCACATCATTTTCCCTCACTAATGACTAATGGTAACATATTTAATGCTTCTGAGCAAGAAATTCAGTACAAATTATAGCCAGAAATTTCTGTATTCATGATTAAGACAACATGTTTAGTCATTATTCTTTTCTTTCCCAAGAAAGATCTGGATTTTTCTCAGTAAATTTCATCCTTTAAAAAAAAAATAAATTCCTTCTAATAAGTGAAATTAGATTAACTTCAGAAAAATCTTTAACCCCCCTTTCCAAAATCTTTTTGTTTCATATAATATTTTTGACAAAAAGTACCTGTGAAAGTCATTCAACAAGATTATTTTCTTTCCAAAATGTGAGATAAAAAGGGTCTGCTGGAATGAAGATAGACATAAATATTCATTAAAAAGAAGAGATTAAGGTGGGGGGGTTTTGTGTTTGTTTGTTTTGTTTTGTTTTGTTTTTTGTAGGTAGCATCTTTAAAAGACTTAGATTTTGGAGTTCTCTTGTATTTGAGTATGTAGATTTTGTTAATCTTTGAATCATATGTGAAAATTCTCCCGACTTTTCTTCAGTTTAATGGTGTTTCTCTCATTGAAATCACTGTTTTAGGCTTACACTCTACATTCTTTACTCTGATTTTTAGTCTTTTCTCCTCTTTATTTATTCTTTCTATGTATGTGAATGAGGTCATTAAAATGTTTAAAATATTTTTATCTGAAATTACAGTTAAGGAATTATCTCCAAGGTAAAATACAAGCTTGATAGTAGTATGAACTTTTCTTGTTTATTTTTTACTGTGCTGCTTATTCCTTTTAAAAAATACTTATGTCTTTCTGACTACACATACAATATACGTAGTTGCGTTACATATCAGAATACCTGAGAGAGAAGAGAGAAACATATAACTGAATTTTGTGTGCTTGCTTGCTACAGTTGGGCCAAGATCCTTATAAAATAATCAGATAGTCTAGCTGGAATGAGGTTCAGTATGGACAGGAATGGTGTCAAAAATTCAATTATCACCTTACCAGGTTTAAGGCAGTGAAATTACCTTTGTGATATCTGCTCTTAGTTTTAGTACATACAGAATTTCTGTGCTAATATTGTTTGATCTAACCTAGTAGAAATTTGGTAAGACTGAGTAACATTGCTTTTAAGGAAAACTTGCCAAAGATACAGGAAAAGTCAAAAGATGGTAATTACCACGTTTCCTCATTTCTTTCTATGGGTAAGGACTGTGATCCTTGTTAAATCTCCATTGGAACAACTGAAAATTGAGGATTTTTTATTTTTTTTTTTNTTTTTTTTTGATTTTTTTTTTTTTTTTTTTTTTTTTTTAATTCAACACTGATAGGGAGCACATTGTGACTTAATTACTCTGAACTTCTGGACTTTTCATAGTCACTGTTCCAAAGAGTTGATGTACTTGAGAGTACTTGAGTGTAAATAAAACCCTTTATGGTTGGTGATCTACCCTTAGAGTAGAAGCCATGTAAATGAGATTAGGTCTGAATATATGCCTTCATTGATGCCTGGAGGACAGTCTTAGGAGTGCATTAATGAATTTGTTTCCTTTTTGAAAAAGGAGGAGAACCTCTTTGGTCACAGCTGAAAATTATGCTTTGTTCATGGTGCAGCTATATGTATAGCGTAAGGTGATCTATAGGCACCTTCCTGGGCCCGATGTGGCATCATGAGAGGTCAGTAAAAGAAATTCCAGTGACAATGAATGACATAAGCCTGCAATATGTTACTTGGGAGTGAGTTTCTCATTTAGACAAGTATTCAAAGTATCTGTTTTTCCACCAGTTCTGATTCTCTCAAGAGCCAAACACACATCATGCCTTTTCCAATGTTTTTGTCAGATTGTCAGATTATATTACCAAATGAAAAGTTGACTCCTCTGGTGTAAAACCAGTAAAGTGACAGCATAATTCCAGCTTTGTGCTGTAAGATGAGAACTCTAAAGAGCAGGTCAGAAAAGTGATTACACAAGGAAGTTCACCAAAGGGCTTTCAAATTAAGCTTTTCAAATGCTATCACCTGATGTCAATTTATAAGAAACAGTTTAATATAGATGAAAATATTTTTACTTTGGCTCAGCTCTTTTAACTAAAGTGCAGATGCTGGTGTATGGTTTGTTTTTCAACTTGGCATAGTTCTGAAATTATAGATGTGCACTGTGGTGCTGAGTTGTACCAATAGCTGTGTTTATGCTTACTGTCTTATTCAAAGACACTTGAGAGCATTGCAGAAGATAGTTTCATATGTTTAACAACGACAAAAGTGTTTGTTTAGGCACATCAGGAACATCAGAACTGGAAAGGGGCAGCTTCCATCTCTGTGGTTCAGGTGAATATCTTCATTAGAGTTGGTAATGTTATAGTATCAGATACAAACATTCTTCTGAGAGGTTGTGTGACTCTTGAGAGTTCAACGTAGTGTGCTTAGTGATACAGCTGGCTCACACTTGAATTTGCATCTTCGTCCTATGGAAATTTGAAATTAATTGGTTTGACAAAGTTAATGCTCTGGCTGGGGTCTGTTGCTCAGTAATTTCTCTTTCCTGAGAAAAGAAGAAAGTATATTGGCGAGATTATTCCAGCTTAATATGTTCTCTTATTTAAGTTAAATGTTTGATGTTCTGCCATTTCAGCCATCAATGTCCTTGGAGTGAGCTTGACTGTCCTTTCAGACAGCTCTGGGTATGTCTGGTGCCTTTTTATAATGGATAAAAACGTGTGAACTACTTTCTGCAACAGGGCGAGGCAAATATAGTAACTTCTGACAAGCCATGACAATGTTCAACATATCATCTGTTCCTTATGCTCAAGGAAAAATCTGCATACTGCCCTACAGAGAGGCAGGTTAGACACCTGGCAATAGCTGTCTATGTGCAAGACAGGTGATAAATATTCTGTGATATAAAACACATTGGGGTGGAAGAAGAATGACCTATCTTATATTTATTGTAGACTAGAGTATATAGAGACATAGCTGGTAGTTTGACTGCCTACAGCCATGATAATTTGGGTTGTTATTATTAAAGCTTGTTTGTGTATCAGTGAAGACTGCATTAACTATTCCATAGTAATTACTTATGTATGAGCTCTGCTGTGTTAATATAAAGTGATCATCATATTAAGATTAAAACGAAAAAGGAAAAAATTCTCACACTTTTGAATAGTGTTTAAAAATTTTTGAAAGATAGATTGCATATCAGAATTCTACATGAATGGATTAATCTAAAAAGCCACAGTTAGAAATAATTTCATTTTTTCCAATCCTGACTGTATAAGTGTATATATATATATATATATATTTAATGTTAGTATTTGTAAAGTAATGCTGCATGTGAATTTGCAAAACAGGTTGTCTCCTTTTATAAACAATAATGTATATATGTAAAAGTAAAAGTAAAAATCTGTAGAATATTTTCAGAAACTAAAAGATATGAATACTTGTCATGAAAATTGACCATTTCTGTTTTCTGCATTAATTGTGAAACTATTCAGAAGAAAACTGAAAAATTTTACATAAGACTACACATTTTTGAAAACTAAAATTTTTTAATTACATCTGAATAGATATGCTATTAGATATTCCTGATTTTGGGGGAAAAAATTAAAAATTGGCCCTCAAACTTTTCAGAACAGGCATTGCATACCTTTTCCCTATGATTTGATTTATCCATCTGATTTATTTCATACTAGTTAGCAAACTATGGTCAGATTTTAACGTCTTTGCCAGAGCTGACTTGCTACCGTAAGAAAATACATAAAGCTCCATACTTGTTACTAGAGCTATTTAAAATGTAAGAATGCAAGCAATGATTCTCAGAATTCAGCCTGACTACAAAATAATTTGGAAGCATGGTTCTCTGGTGATATATTTGCTATTCTTTTGTGTTAAGAATGGCTTCTTCATTTCAGTAGCTATATTTAGTGTTCTTTATATTAATGATCACCAAAGACATATTTAGTTTTAACTTTTCATTTACTTTATATTTAAGCATCCTAAGCCATGTATAACTCAGGAGACAACTAAAATTTTTCATGTATTTTGGTGCATCATGTTAGCATTAGTCTCCAAGAACTAGAAATAGTCTATATAGAAGTAGCTTATTTTAACTCACTGGAAAAAA
>VWYO01006903.1:419546-447402 GCA_013400275.1 Rhadina sibilatrix | reverse complement strand
TTGTTTGTTTGTTTTTTGTTTTTTTTTCTTTATTTTTTTACATATTTATCATTGTCTTTCAACATTTCAGTGAATCCTGATATTTGCTAGTCTTGGAGGTTCCAACATTGTTTCCGTGATATTAAAGGCTTGTCTGAGGGGAGTTTGCAGCAGCATTCTGTGGTGCTCACAGGCAATGTAAACAAAGACTGGCAGGTATACACAGTCTGGGCTGAATGTGGACATGGATATTTCTGTTGATATGGATATTCTGATATGAATATTTCAGAAGCCTCATGGGTAAGGTTTATGAGCGTGGCCATCCCTAGAAGAGTTTCTTTTCTTGATTATTAGCATTTCATTGTTTTCTTAGAAGTGCTTACATATCTTCTTAGGTTGTGCAGCAGCATTTCTGTGTGCATAGGACAAGAAAAGGAATTATTATATTATTGAGATGTCCCACTTCACAAATGAAAGTGAAGACAATCATTTTTATTCCCCCTCCACTAGGAACTCATCTGCCAGAAATGAATTCCCTTGACTTCTTATTATGAGCAGTTATTTTTTTTTCTTTCAAGTAATCACCAGATGATATTTTCATTTCAAAAGCTTCTGTCCAGTTCATGTGTCTGTGTTGCAAATAAAGCACACATCACTTGCTATATTAATGATACTGTTAGACATTTCTGCTTTAAGGGACACATCAGTAGTAGTAATAGCATGTCAGCTCCTTTCAAGTATAGATCAGTCCTAAATGATTCTGTGAAGAATAGAAAATGCTTGAAATGTCCCATCCTGCTTAGGGGGTACAGGGGAAAGCATTTGGATATACTCTTGGTGGTGCATGGAAGAAATGGCCAAGATCTGAGGTGGTTCAGTAAGAAACAACTTTTACTTGGAAACTTTAGAGCATCCAGAAAGAATAAGGCATCTGGCAAGGCTTTGACTGGATTTTTTGATCAGGCTTAAAATATGTGTTGAGAAGAAGGTAAGAGGGAAGTGGAAAGGGGTGGGGGGAAGAGGGAGGGAGAAGGAGGGAGGAGAAAGAGACAGGGAGAGGAAAAGGGTCTCCAGTTGCAAGAGTCCCAGATGTACCATAAGAGCAAAACAAGGGTAGGCATAGAAGAGGCCATTCTGTGTCGTTTTCCTGACTGACATTTGATTTCTCATCCTTCACTTTAAACAAACGTCACTGGAATGATGATGGGAATAGGATGATTTGAGGCATGTAAGAGGAAAAAATGTCTGTGGCATCTTCTCTCTGTGCTGGGATGAAAAGTGAGTGGAGCTTTCTTTCCCTTGCTCCCTGCTTTGTGCACTGGTGAGGGCTCAACTCAACTTTCTTCACACAGCCTAAAATGTAAACTCCAAAGATGGCCCTTGGATTGCCCTTGTATTTTGCATTTCCCCCTAATTATGTCTATTTTTTATTTATTTATGGAGATTTTTTTGCATGGATCAGAAAAGTTTTATGGCACCTTCCTGCTCAGGTTTTTCATTTACTAAGTTATCAAGATCCATAATTAAGCTGCTAAATGCTACTGAACTTTTGTGATTCAGTTTCTGAGACTATAATGTTGTCATGAACGTAATTTGCAAAAGAATAGTGAATTTAGGGGAGGCTTAGATCATTGTTTTGAATAAAGTTTTAAGTTAGATAATTAGGCAGCAGTAGAAAATGGAATCAAATGACATAGTCTTACAGTTCTCAAAAAAATTGTATTTAATAAATTCACATTTTTTTGAGTTTTTTTGCCACTTGAATTCTGAGACTTTGAGTAAAATTTGATGCTTGAAAAAGTTTATAGTGCATTCATGGATAACAAAAAATTGTGCACTGTATATTTTTGTTAAAACTGAAAGGATATACATATTTATTCTGCAACATATTTGTTATAGAGCCTACATTCAATAGTCATTAAAACACAACACAAACTCAGTTTAACTCTGAATTTATTGTGAATCAGTTTTCTTTTGTATCATCTATATACTTGCTTATCAGTTTTCAGGGTGTGTGGAATCTGCATGTCCATGTAAATGACATACTCATCAGCTACAATAAGATTAATAAAATTAATAAACCCTCTTGTAAACACAGAATGGTGGCAATCTGAATTAAATTACAGAGGTAACTGTAATTCACAATTCTAGAAGTTCTTTAATCTGTTTAGCATTTTGCATAAAGCTTTAGATTTTATTTTTCCCTTGCTGGATATATTTTGAAAAAGGGAATGCACAATATTGGAATTTCATATTCCTCATAACAAATACTCACGTCCTGCTCCTCTTAGAGCAAGCAAATTCTCAATTACTCTTTAAATTCTTCTTTAGTAGTGCTTTTAAGCTGAGCACTTGAGAATTTGTATTAGTACAAAGAAAGAAGAGTAGTGTTAGTAACCCTTCATTTTATTGTTCAAGGCCAACTCCAAGCGTGAAGATAATAAATGGCAAATTGATATTTCTGTATGAACATTTTTATTGTGAATTCTGAATCATATCTGAAAGAACTTTCCTCATAATATTCCCTCAATTACCAGAGACATTCCTAAAGGAAAGATTCAGATTTCAAATAGATACACACATACCCATTTTTCTTAACTGCAGTTACACTGTGGCATTCAGGTTAAGCTTCTGCGGTGCTGAAATAGTTTAGAAATCAGTGTGCTTCAAAGCTAACATTCTTCTGTCATTATTTGACTTGGAAGGACAGAATAAAGTCAGAAAGGATTAAGGCATGAAGGACATTAATATAAAACAGAGGGTGGGGTAGAAAGACTAAGTCTAACACATATGCTGTGAACTCCTGATGGCCAGAAGGAGAGATTCAGGTCAGAAATGGTTAGTGCCAACAGCGTCCTTACCAATCTTTCATTCTGATTTGCAAGTTGGTAGACCGTAATCAACATCAAAACACATGTGCAGATAACTAAAAGAACAGTAACACTGCTTACAGTCTGTCCTTCTTTCTGCATTTTGTACAAAAGACAACTGATATTTTTCACTTAGTTTACCTGTAGAGTACAGTATTTCATAGAATTTTTGATCAGAAAGGATCTTGGAGTTTTCTTGTTTATCGTCTACCTACTTGCTTATCAGTTTTCAACCCGATCTTCATCTGAGTCTTTGTCCAGAACTAGGTCAGGTCTAGGCAAATCCTGGAAAATTTCAAGGACAATGATCCTTCAGCTTCTGTGCATAGTCTGTTACAGCTCTGCACTACTTTCCCAGTATACATGGTAGACCTTTTCTCCTAAGGTCCAAGACAAAACTCCCAAGCCAGAATAGACTTTGTAACACTGTGCAATACTACTGACAGTTGTTTTGTTATGTCTTTTTTCTAGCCCTCCTTCAATCAGATAATCTTTAAATTGTTTTCTTTTCCAGAAAAAGAAAAGAAACAACAAAAACAAAACAACAAAAACAAACAAAAAACAACAACAAAACACTATAAAGAAGCCCATCTCTTTCAGGTGAGACACAAGAAGATTACTTGAGGAGTGGTAGATAATGTGTGCAGAGTATATGTGATACTTTTTAAAATGACTGCTTTCAGCTACATCCAATCTTGATAAATTGGGGCAACACTGAATACTCTGTCCCTTTTTGATTTCCCATCTTAGCCTGATGTATGATCATTGCACATCCTCTCTGAGACACTTTCTGCAAAAGACATTTAAAGTGAGCAAAGTACCTCTGCAAGGATATACAAAGCTTAAATTGCAAAGCAATTATTTAATAGTTAAATCACAGAATAGGTAGTTAGAATTAATGAACTATTATGGTAACCATTAATATTTCAGATGACTCTTTGCTGTCCAAGCAATCACTAGACTGTTGGGAAGGGCCCGAGTCCATTCCTCTTTGGAAAGGGCTCATCCTCAGTATTTCTGAGTTGCCATCTTACGAATCTCTATTTTTTGGTTAGGATTTTATACCTTTTCATGTCTGTGATTTTTTTCTTGAATCCTTCTGCAGCTAACTACTGCTGCCTCAACAGTCTTACCTCTTTCTGCCATCTTACATTTCTTATTTGGGTATCTTTTATCTCTAGACTTCACAGCTCATTCTCACAATTTAGCCTTTGTTCAGATGGTTGAGCCAAAGTTACCTAGCTTTGTAACTTTGTAACTTTGTAACCAAAGTTACCTACCCTGTATCAAACCCAAAATCTAGCTCAAATGCAGTTGAACCTCTGGAAGGAGTTAAATCCTTGTTTCCCGAAGAACCTATTAACAAACAGTCCCACTCTTGTTTCCCCAGAAAGGAGAAATGTTGTTCTAGATGTGTAAATATCTTTTAACCTGTGGTCTCAGGCACCCATTCTCTGGTGTTACACAGAAAATGGCACCAAAATTCCTGCAGAGACTGAAATTTCTCTATTCTGCCATCCATCCATCCATCCATCCATCCATCCATCCATCCATCCATCCATCCATCCATCCCTAAGGCTCTTGCTTCTACCCCCTTTTCCTGAGAGGTCAGTGAGCAAACAGGAAAATTTAATAGAGCTCAAAGCATAAACAACATATGAAAAAAACCCCACCAGAACAGTCTCATGTAACAGTGAAAATAATTTCACTTGCCTTAGGTCACACTCAGGTCTTCCTTCCAGGCCCTGCTCTCCCCAGGCATAAGTGCTCTACGAAACAGAGGGCTTAATGGGGGCTATGCTGTGGCAGGGGATCTTTACTGAGTGCAAAAAATGTAGCTGGCTTTTAAAACCGTAAAGGAATGTATACAGTCAGTCCCAGGGAGTCACTTTTGCCTTGATAGCATGGCGCAGTTCTGCATGAATTCTACTTATCTTTCTCTCTCTGCACAGAGAAAGGAAGCAGAGCAAATGAGCCAGAGAAACTCAGTCAGTCTGAGGAATTTTAAAAATTCTTTTTGAGATAAAGATTTCAATACCCACAGTTTCATGTGTGCTAAGAAGCTTTACTAACAACTGAGTGCTGAAGCATGACCTGCATGTGCCTTTTAGGTCATCAGAGCCAGAATGATCTCAACCCATTAGCTTTCAGGTTATGCCTTGGTCAAGTGAATTCTTTGAAGTCATTTCAGCTGAGAAGGTTAAAGGTTGACATTTGCAGTTATGACTTGTGTGTCCCAGCTTTGCACTCCTATCAGTATCATAAAGTCAGTTTCCAAGTTTTCACCATAAGAAATTCAACATTTTGAATTCAAGTATTTCTAAAACTTTGGAAATAATTGGTTTTAATGTATTTTTACTCTTTATTTTCCCTCACACATTTCCTTTGCTTTTTTGCTTTTAAATCAATTATGAATAATTGATTTAAAGAGATTTTTTATGATAATATATTTCAATTTCACCAATTTAGGGTGATATATTTAATTTCAGCTAGAAGATGCATATTATTTTCATCCTTTTATGATCTATGCATGGAGATCTTATTCTCTAGGATCTTACAGTATATACAATTGTTAAAAAACCACTTAAGAAACCAACATTTTTAAAATATTTCTTAAAATCCCCTTTATCCATTATCTCTTCATACAAAGATCATTCCTACTACTTGGGACCAGCCTAGTAATAAATGACAAATTAAATTATATTGCAGCCTTTCACTGGTGTGTGTTAAACAGAGTAACACAGAAGCTGTAATATTCTATGTTATATTGCACTGACAATTCTTTTAGTGAGCTTTTTGCCTTTTTTTTTTTAATTCAGACAAGATAAATTGTTCACTCTTTACTGAAGGAATAAAAATCATTGAAGAAATGACAAACTATAGTACTCTTTTATGCTAGTTCTTTTTTTTCTAAGTCATAATAATGTTATTTAATTTACTTTTCAAATTAGGAAAGTATATTTTTAGTGATGACATGTCGGTAATTCTGTAGTATCAGACCATGAAACATTTTCATACCTGCATATGTTTATTTCAGGACATTTATAACTGCTCTAAATTAAGCACTAACAAAACTCTCGATTCATGTACACCAAAGTACATAATAAGGACTAATTACAAAAGGTAGTAGAAATATAGTAGATTGTGTCTGGCAGGAAATAGAAAATACTTAAACATAATGAAAACAATTTAGGAGGGTTCTATATACCATTTGTCACTCAAGGTAAAGCCAAGGATACAAAAGCCTTCTGGTTTTCCCCCATCTATGTTTTAAGGTCATTAACAAAAAAGAAGACAAAGAAGGAAAGACCCTGAGTGCTGTCTGAGTCCTTAGGCTGCTCACTGAGGTGCATTGGTGTATTTGTATGTACTTGTCTCTGTGTATGTGTATAAACCACTTTGACTTGACTGACTTTTTGGAATACTGGAAAGAGTATTTACTGGAAAAACCATCTAGTCATTTATTATTGTTATAAATTTCACAATTGTCTTACAAATTCTGCCAGTTAGGAGAGGAAAGCGGGAAAGCCAGTTTGCCAGATTTTCTCTCTGCTGCTGAAGACTCTGATGAGAGATTACCACTAGGTCAGGAAGTCTGAACATGCATCACACTGGCAGTGACCTATGCCATGCTGCTGGTGCTTTTCATTAGCCAGCCTGAAAGTAGTTTCTTTAGATCCAGAAACTACACTGGCGAGTATATGCTTAAAGTTAAAATGGACCTGAGTCTATTTTTTTCTATAATTCTTTAAAACTATTCTTTAATTTTAAAACCTTATCCTTCCAAGTTAGATTTTAAGGAACATTGACATTGTGGACGTTGTTATACACTGATTACTGCTTATATTTGCAATGTCTTTATTTTTTTTTTTTTTTCAATTAAAAGGAAAGAGAAAAAAAAAAAGAACAAAAAGGGCAGCTAAATTATTGAATTATTGTGGTTTTCCTCTGTCACCTTCTTCACTTTCTTTTTTGTCCTCTCACTATAGCATCAAAACCCAATAAATACCAATAAATACATGATGAGCTGTGTTTAAACATAATGACCAGTTTATCTACACAAGAAAATTTGCATTCTTACTTAAATTATTACTTCTGGCTTGTTGAGTGGAGATGTTTTTAAGAAATTGACTTGATTGTCTCTGCTTTCACTTTTATATCTCAGCTAAAGACCATTAACAGAGCAGGATAAGGAGGTCTGCACTTTGAATAATCACACAGTGTTTATGTTTTGCTACCTTTAGAGAAACCAAGAAGCAATCAAGTGAAACAATGCTGTCTGGGCTTCCAGAAAAGTTTTAAAGCCATGGGGTTTATGTTCCCTGGCTAATTTCAGTCAATCCTCGTGTAACCTTTGTTGCATTCTCTCAAATATTTCTGTGACTTAGAATTGAAATATAAATTGATTATGCCTCCTCGTTTATAATGAAATACACAAGAAATTTAGGAATTTGAGCTAGATGGTACTAGTACATAAGTATTAATAATGATAAATGATAATTCAACTGGTCACATGCCATTCCAAAACAGGAAATCATGACTGTATTCAGAACTCAAAAAACTCCATGCCTTAAATGTACAATAAGAAAAAAGAAAATCTGGAAAAAAATTACCCCTGGCTGTACACCAGTGTCTGATGCTTTCTGCAGCATAACATAAACACTGATTAATCTGGTGTATCTATGCTCTTGATTAAGACTCTTTTGTGAAGATTAGTAGCCCCAAATGACTTTCTGTAGTGGAGCACAATTAATTCTTAGCAGACAGTATCAGGTCACATATAGTAAATGTGATGGTGATGAGGCACTGTAAGAGAAGAGGATTATCATCTTTATCATCAGTGTTGACAGCCCATCTATGTGCATTTGCACCTGATCTGAAATTAAAGTCACCACATAGGGGCAGAAGATTTTGCCTAAGTGATATTTTTGTATTCTGAAACAATTACAATGCCTGTTTCACTGTGTTGGTTTTGGGTTTTGCTGCATCTTCATTTCATATTAATGAACTCGTTTTGGCACTGTCCTTTATCTTTTTCGGGGCTGAGCACTAATTGCTTCAGGAAACTGGCCATTTAGAGCTGGAGTTGAAAGAATTTTTTGATCTTAGATGTGTAACTCATAGGGCTAATTTTGAAATGGTTTGCTGAGAAAGCAAGCAAAAAAAAAAAGTCAGAAATCTAGGAGCTCTGCACAGAAGTCAGCATGACTTATATGAAAGTTTACTGTTACAGTTTTGATAACCTAGTATAATACTGAAGACAACTACCTTATTCTGGAAAACTACTTATAGAAAAATGGCACTAAAAGTACAATGGATGCCATCTGTGTCAAGAACAGTATTTCTAATTTAGAATTACTGAAAGTGTGCCTTTCTTAAGAAAATCCTAAAATGTAGAATTCCTGTGCCTTAGAACTTAAAGACTAAGGTTTTATTTTCCAAAATTTTAGACATCAGAATGGGGCAATTATCCTGTGTGTCAACTGACATTTGATTTTCCCTGTCACATTTTAAGGTGTGGCTTTGGAAACTTGAAAATTTTTGATTCAATTATTTTTTTCCTAACTTCAGTAAAAAGGGGCAGAATAAGGCAGCCTGCCACCAGGCAGTAGTCTTGCATGAGTTAAGGCCACCTGGGGGCTCAAACCCAGCAACTTTAGGTTGTTACATATCTTGAATATATTTGGTTCAATGTTACTTGCAGATGTACTCATAGAAGGCCACTTATTAATTTTTTTACTATTTAAAACCAGGTCAAGTCTGTAAAATAGAAATTGAAGTAGGAATCAGGGCAAAATTGTAGCAGTTGTCTAAGCTTGTGAGGGAGATACAATATTTCAAGGAAATTCAAGTTCAAGGAAACTAAATGTTCAACAGCAGGCATTTTACCTCAGCAGTCACCTCTAAAGAAACCCTCAGGGGTATGATGTTTACTTATGTGCTCCACAGGGAGAATACCTTTAATCAGATAATTTATACTCCTATTCTCAGCTCTAAAGCTTTCAGACCACTAGCTGAGCAATGTGACTCTGTTCAGAAGACATTCTTGATTTCCAGGTATGTCTTACAAAAAATGGTCTCTGAGGCTGTGGAGAAATGCAAATTTCTTTCTAAAGTACTCTGAAATATTCTTTTTTCTCCCTGGAGATGATGCCTGATGTCCAGCACACAAGAATTTCAACACTGCCATGGTAAATATCAAAACAATAGCCACTTGGCAAAACAACAGGAGCAGAATTCCATGCTACAGTTTACTAAATTCCCAAATGACACCATGAAAACATACAGACACAAGTATAATTTACATTTTATTATAGGAAAATAAAGCATAAAGTGTCACATTTATAAGGAAGTCGCTGTGATTCAAGATTTTGCTGTTCATAAAATCTTATAAACTAAATTCTGGTGTCAGGAAGTAGTAATTTTTATACATCAACCTCTCTGATAAGCAACATGTAAATTACCTTTCAAAGACTAGGAGCAAAACTATGGAAATATTACTTATTTAAACAAAGAGATTGACCCAAGACACACTTAAATCAATGAGTGCCTTTTGATTAACTTGATCAAGTTTTTTGATCAAGCCTGTAGTGTTTGAAGCAGTGCAAAAGTCGAACCTTTGCTTCCATGTTAGGTCACACAGTAGTGTTGTTAATGTACAGAAACTATGCATTACGACAAACTGCAACTTGCCTAAGACTGATGATTTTTTATTCAACTTTTTTATATTTTTTGATCCAGCAGATGCTTATATGTCTTTGTATATAAAACACTTATTTTTTATTTTTTTATATGTAGATTAAACCAAATAACAACTTCAAAGTATTTCCTATAGAAAATATTAATAACTTGCATCATAGTGACTCTTGAATTTGAGACATATTCATGTTCTTATTATTGACATTAAAAAGGTTATTGGGCCCATAATAGTCAGGTTAAATGAAAAAAAGGTGGTTTACTGATCAAGTTTTGTGTTGGAGATTTATGCTCCTATTCGTTCTCTAACCTTGATTGCCGTAGAGAAAATACTAAGGCAATATTCAGGACATGATGTCCAGCCAAATAGCAGCACACAATTTTAGTGTACTTACTACATCTCTGAAGTTGGCAGAGACCAAAACTTATGTTTACAACATATATGTGGGGGTTTTGCCAGAAAATTTAATAAATAAAATCCCAAAACCATATCCCTTCTTCTTGTCTTTCTTCCAGTGCTAGATTTCAGTTCACAACAGAGACTGAATGACATTGTTGTACAGTTCACAGTTCCAGAGTTTAACTTAGGCCTCCCTTTTGTTCACAGCATGACACTTTTTTATGCCACAAATCAGATACTATGGTAGGAACATATACAGGCAATTTGGCAAATATTATAATAATAAATTTGTCTTTTAGTTTCAAACAGAACAAATAAATATATTTGCATTTTTACCTACATCTATCATACATGTAATGTAGGAAAATATATATGGAAAGCAGAAGACATTCAAGTGATTGCCTAAAGAAGACTTTAAGCAGGAGTTTCTAACCCAGCTGAGGATAACATAACTGAGAAATCTCAGCTAGAAAACTGGTTGTCTAAAGAAATTTTTTTACTGCTGGAGAATGGCATGGACCACTTAGATAAAGGTCACATAGTTCCATAACTTGAAAGTGTTTCTCTAAACCCTTTACAGTCTTTGTTGTTTTTTCTTCAAACTGAAAAAGACTTTATGATTTCGTGACTGAAGACAGTCTGCAGAACAGCCCAGCAGAGAGTGTTAATACTTTAAAAAAACAGTATTACTGCCAATAAAATCTGAATCAACATGGTTAAGTCATTGATAAATAGCCTAATTCAAAGAAAATTAGAATTAAGGAAGAAAGTTGAATATAAATCTGATTTATAATAAGGAGTAAATTTATCAATATTTTTTATAGACAAAAAGTGGTACAGCAGTAATAGTACACAAGAAATATTCTATAGTTTCCAAGAAAAAATTGAAAAGAGCTGGGTGGGATGGGAAAAAATTAAGAAATTTTTTCATAGATAGTAATACATTCTGAAGGCTTGTGAAATGCTGTTGGTGTTCTAGGTTGTGATCATAAAAAACTGAGAGCCTACTCAGTCTTAGGAGCACTGAACATCCCATGAACAGAATACTTCAGCTATTTACCTAAAGAATGCATTGTGTGAAGAGATAATAATGGAAAATTTCCTTGCACTTTTCTAATCCTTCACTTAATTCCACTTGGGATATGTTATGGTTTGACTCCAGCTTCATCACTAAGCATCACATAGTCGCTCACTCCCTTCTGGTGAGATGGGGAAGAGAATCCTAAGAATTAAATTAGAAAACTCAAGTGTTGGAATAAAGACAAGCAAACAAGTAACTGGAAGAGTGAAATTAAATGTGTCTATGTTCATTATATTTTGCCTGGTTTTAAATGCAAAAGAAAAATCTACTTTTCTAAAAAGTAAATCTGTTTGCTTTTGTTACTATTTAGCTCTGTTTATTTTTGTATATTTTTCCGTCTTATATTACAGTCTCTCTTACATGCTACCAAAAGACTTCTCTGTATAATACATTTTGCTGTTAAACACTTCCCTATTTTCATTCTTTCTTAAGGGTAATTCATAATCTTTGTCAGAGGTATCAATATGTAAGAATAGGCATTGACTCCTTCAGCGTATTTGAGATCTACCTAAAACACCTCTTGCTGAGCTCAGAATCTGATGTGAGAATTATCACCTCCTTTTATCTATGATTCATATTCTTTTGTAATTTTGCACTTTATTCTTTGTGTGGAAATACTGGTTTATTATACAGTACTGTGGAGAAACATATGCATATAATACTAATAAAAGAGGAACATGAATAGATCTTTTACACTGTTAAACCTCTTAGTCTAGAAGGTCCTCTTGAACATCATTATAATAAAAAAAATATAAACAATTTTAGGGCCCAGATAAGTGATTCCATTATATACTGTTCTAAAATAAATTCTGAAATTCTTCAGGTGAAATGCTATTCTAAGAGAAAATGGAAACTGTCAGACATTTCATGTCATGACCTCTAATACATAAGCCTCAGTAAATAGTCAGAAACAAGACATTATCCTCCACCCTTTAGACAAAAGCTTTCCAACACTATGGTTTTGATTACATCTCTAAAAACTATTAAATTAAATAAATAAAAAGATTTGTCATCTACCATTATGCATAGAATTCAAAATACCAAACACAAGACAAACTGAATTTGACATTAAAAAAAAAAAAAGAAAAAGAAAAAAGAAAAGAGTGTGACAGCTGCAGTAGTTATATCTTGTGGAAGGATGTGTGTGCTTGCAAAGACTTTACATCAGGTCCTGGTTGGGAGCTGGCATTTTCAAAGGTCATGAAGCTCCTTAGCATCATTCAATTACTGCACAAAGGGTACTACTGACAGTTTTAGCACTGTGGTTAAATTAGCTGAGTATTATCTGAGACAATCAAACTTTTGACAGGATTGGTAGGATAATATCTGTATATCGAAAAAATACCTCAAATATAACACCCATCTTACCCCCCCTTTTTTATTTTTGAATGACAAGGAAAACATAAGAGAATTATTTACTTGTCCTGTAGCTTGTGAAGCTATCAGCACTCTCAGCCTGAAAATTACAAATAAAGATAAGGCAAAAATTTTTGATTTTAGCCACTTTTGATTTTATTTTAGGTTCTAAATGAACAATCTGAATCATTTACATACTGTTCAAACTGTGTTGTCATGGCTACACTGCTCAAAACAGAAAAGGACCAACATTGTTCTGTTGTTTACAAGTGCACCTGCTTTGCTATGTCCTGCCCTGCAAACAGTTTAGATGACACTGGAATCATAGAATCATGCAAGCTGGAAAAGTTCTTTGAGATCAAGTCCAGACGTTGTCTCACTGCCAAGCCCAACACTAAGTCATATCTTTAAGTGCCACATCTGCAATCCTTTTAAATACCCCCAGGACTCAATCACTTCTCTAGGGACCCAGTTTCAAGGGAACTTTTGACATCCCTTTTGTGAAGAAATTTGTTCTAATATCCAATCTAAACTTCCAATGGTGCAACTTAAGGCCATTTTCGCTTGTCTTATTGTTTTTTACTCAGGAAAAAGAAAGTGACTCCCACCTCACTACAGCCTCTTCTCAGGTAGAGGTACACAACAATAAGTTCTCCCCAAGTCTCCTTTTTTCCAGGTTTAACTGCATCAACTTCCTCATAGGAAGCTTCCCATAAGATTTGTGCCAGTGACATTTTTCCAGCCTTAATATTTGAATGCATTCTGTCTACCTGTGAGGCCTTTCCCAGGGAGGGTAGGTTGTGATTCCAGTAGTCTATGATTCTTTCAGACTTCCTGATGCTCCTGATCCTACTCAAGTCCTGCTGGAGCTCTGTCACTAACCAGAGGAGCTCCTGCATCTGGGCACACCTCCCACAGGGGTGCTCACGGCTGCCAGCCGGTCCCAGTGTAAGAGAAGGCTCACCCTGCAGCTGGCACTGGGGTGTGCCCTGCACGTTCCCTTGGGAGCTGTCTGCAAATCTGTATCTGTTGTGGAGTTGTAGACCTCAGAGGGGCCATGACTTCTGCCAGATGTTTACCATTGCTCTTTGGTTGAGCTGGCAGGGCTTCAGCACCCCTTGTGCATACTCTTCCAGGGGAGTCCCATGGACACTGCTGCCCTACATCTCTGGCTGACATACCACATCTTGTCTGTCTGCCCAGGTCCCTAACACTCCCAAGGGGCTTCTTTTACATGCAACAATTGTGGCATTTGTTGCCCACCACTGCTCCCAGCCTCACCTACACCTTGTGAGCCACTATTGCATGAACCACTGTCTCCTGATGAATCTCTCCTATTGACTGAGGTTCCTCTGGTTCAGGAAGTCCCCTCATACACACCTTTACATCACCCCACTGCGGATCATGCCAACATGGGTGCTGCTCACCTCATCACTTTGATCTTTATGATTGTTTACCTGTGTGTACCCTCTTCCACCCTGCATCAAAGTAACGTAGGGAAACCTAGATAAACCTTTTAAAGTAGATGGTAAACATTACACCATAGTGCAGTTACAACTTCTGGGTATTCACACAACCACACTTGCGCCCTTTAATTAAGTTTGTACACATGTTCCTAAGATATATGCATGCACACTTACAAGTCCCTATACAACATAAATTGTAATCAACACCTTGAAATTGAGAAGAGCAATTTGTCAGCTCTTCTGCACAGTGCAGAAGTATGGTGTTAATCCTCCATCTTGGCAAATTTTCTCTTATTTCTGATATTTTCTATTTTCAATAAAGATTTTAATATGAATTTAAATTGTTTTAAATGTTTTTAAAGCTCCCTTATTAATTTGTGTACAGAAATTAAGTACAGAAGAGTACTCCATATTCTGGACAAATACAGTACAGAACACAACCCCAATTATTTGTACATAATGAAGGTAGGATAGAGCACTTTCATTGGGTTTATAATAATGAACCCAGCTATTACAAATGCTTAGTTAGATGTCTTACAATATTTTATAGTCTTGAAAGCAAAGAAACATGTCATTGGACTCTTGAAGTTAAAATAAATTGAAATTACATTACAATAAACCTTGTCTGTCCATTACAAATTCCTTTCCTTTCAAATAGTCTCTCCCATATTGTCAATAAGTGTTAATGACCCAAATATTCTCTTTTGTAGCAGTAGTTTCCATTCAGTTATAAATTCAGTGTCTTTATTTTTTTACCTCTTTTCAACATTTTGCCCTTCCTATCCACATTTTAGATATCTGGAAACCACGAAAAAATGAATATGTGTCTAATCTTACTATTCACAGTTTAAGTTTTTCTACACATAGAAGTGTGTCCGCATCATTCATGAACAATGATCTGGGGCTGCTGAAGAACCTGAGTCTTTCATCAAGACTTTCATGAAAATAAAATGTAGCAGCTTAGCATCTGGGTAAATTCTACTTTTTTGTTTTGTTTTAACAGATTAAGGTTCAATTTTATTAGATGTCACACATATCACCTCAGGCTTTTTGGAAACTCTGCCTTGAATCAGACTCCTTTTTTACCATAATTGATAAAGTAAACCTTGTTGATATGAGACTATATTCTCTATAGAAATTCTGATGTTTCGGAATATCCTTGCTGAGAATAAAATTGCATGTTTTGTTAAGGAATCAAGCCACAGGTATGAAAAAAATTGTACCTATTAAAACCATTAAGCTAAAATAAATTATATTAAAGTATGTGAGCTAAAGTTTTGCTCTAAAAATAAAGACTATTGACATGATTTTTGCTAAAACTTGCAAACTCCTATTTACATACTATTACTGTCTTAGTCAACAAAAACATGAAGAGCGGACTCTTCCACTGCTGTTAGTATGCAACTTGATAGTGAAATAATTACATATTTTCCTTTTTAAAACTTTGTGTCAGTTTGGTGTGATGCTATACTAAAGAGCCAAATCTTAATAGTTCCTAACCAGTACAGATGTCTATTAATATCCCAGAAGGCAGAACAAACAATTTCTCATCCAGTAATATTTCTAAGCAAAATAAAGATCTACAGTATCTTCAGCAGAGAAAATGTTTGTGAAGCTCCAGACAGTGATCATTCAGATAATGTACTTAGTTTCTTCCTAGGTGTCATATAATTATCCCCTGAAGCTCATAACATCCAGAAACTGAACAATCAGAGTTTAACTACAAGTGTTTTCAAGGGGTCATTTGAATAATGCATTGGACATAGATAGATAAACACAAAGAATAATATTTTGAAGGAAAAAGTAAGTCTGAGAAAAATTACCATGTGTCTTACTGATCCCAGAGTGAAGGAGGCAGATACAATTGCAGTACAGATGTAAATACAATGTTTGGTCCAAAATGGCTTAACTCTTGGAATTTGTGGTGTTTTGATACACCTTTCTGACATGCATTCCCTTTTGGAAAACAGAAGACATTACTGTGACAGGATACACCATAACAACAGTGTAGGAGCAAGAAATGCAGGAGGTGAAAGGAAATGAACTGTCTAGAAACAACACTAATGCAGTATGCTAGGGTAAGGTGCTTGTTATGCTCAAATAGTCAAATTTGATAGCCTTCTCCACCCACCTATCTAATAAATGTTGAGAATTTTAATAAATGGCAAGTTCAGAGGAACTGGGGCTTTGAACAGTAATGTTGCTGATAAGGTCAATTGGCAGTCAATCACAGTACATTGAGGTTGTAATGCACAAGTATCCAAAAGATAATACAAATTCATGTTCTATATATTTTAGGTGTGATCTCAAACTCCAGTGTATGTAAATAAACCTAGACAATTTGCTCATACCAGAGTTAGTCTGATAAATACCTCACATTTAATGAGCATCCTAGAGGTTCTGAGTTTGCAGAGATATGTCTATTCTCAACTGAATTGGCCATGATATAATTCTAGTACCAGCATGACTCATGTTTTAATTGTTGAAAATCAAGCAAATTTAGCTTAAGAGTTTTGATTGTCCTGGGCACAGCATTGGGACTTTTTATTACAAGATTGATAAACTATATGTTATGTGAAAATTAAGAAAATACAACCAGTTTAACTAGATGTTCTGCACATGCTCAGGACTGTTGGGAAAATATGCTCAGTGGTTGTTTTCCAGAAGGTCTGGAAACCCATTCTGTTAGATATTTGGAAAAATGCCCAGTTACAGAAAAAAGACAATCCCATAAGACTGTCTTAAGGGATATGGAGTTTAGTGATATACAAGAAATCTCATTATATGGGGAAAGTAGTAATCCTAAGTGGCCAAGGACTCTTGAAGGACTTTTCAAGAAGTAAAAGTTTGGGTCTGGTTGCTTCAAAGTGAAATTATTTGGAGTACCTAAAGAATTAAGGATTTTGTACTGAGAATCAGACATTTTCATAGTTACCAAAGCATGATTTCCTAATATTATCTTAGGAGAAAAAATGTATTTAGGGACAAACAGTATCCCATTTTATCATATTTCAAAGATATTTTATTGAATGTTGCCATAAAAAAAAAAAAAAGTCACAATTTTATTGGCTTTGTGTTGCAGGATTTTGATGGTGGTGGGGTTACAGGGGTGGCTTCTGTAGTAACCTTCTAGAAATTTCCATCATGTTTGATAAGGCCATTGTCAATCAGCTCCAAGACAGACCTGTTGGCCAAAGCTGAGCCTATCACCAAGTCCCTCTGTTAGTGCCTATGGGATAACATAAATAAGAAGAGGAGAAATTGCACCCAAAGAAAAGAATGTGATGAATCATCTCCCTGAGCAGGAAGAAACATCAGACAGGACAGTTGATAAAATGACCACAATTCCTGTTCCTTGGCCCCTGCACCATTGAGGGGAAGAGGTAGAGAATTTGGGACTAAGTTTATAAGGCTATCTTGAGAAGAAGGGAGGAGTGGGGGGAAGGTGTTTTAAGATTTGGTTTTAGCTCTCATTGTCCTAGCTTGGTTTGACTTGTAATAAATTAAACAAATTTCTGTAAGTCAAGTGTGTTTAGGCTGTGACAATAATCAGGAGTGATCTCTCTCTGTCCTTATCATGACCCATGAACCTTTTGTTACATTTTCTCTCCCCTGTCCAGCTGAAGAGGGGCGTGATAGAATGGCTTTGGTAGGGACTTGGCATCCAGCCAGTATTAACCCACCTGTCCTAGTTCCCACTGGCACAGAGTTAATTTTCTTCCTTGTAGCTGGTTACAATGCTGTCTTGCATTTTGTATGAGATAAACGTTGATAACACACCAACAGTTCAGCTGTTGCCAAGTAGTGCTCACCGTAAGTAAGGGACTTTTCAGTACCCCATGGTCTGCCCCTGCACAAGAAGATGGGGAAAACATAAGTGGGACAACTGTCCTGAACTGGTTAGAGATATTCCATACTATAGAATGTCATACCCAGTATATGCACTGGGGTAATTTGACTGGAAGAGCCAGCTACTGCCTGGGGATTGGCTGAATATAGGTCAGCAGGTGGTGAGAAATTTTAAGTGTGCATCCTTTTTTCTTTTTTTCTTGTTTTGTTTTGTTTTGTTTTCATTTATTTTTTTAAATGACTAGTGGCAGTTGTTGTGGTAGTTGTTGCAATTTTTTGTTAGTTTGGTTTTGTTTTATTTTGTTTTTACCTTGTTTCAATTATTAAGCTCTTCTTACCTCAACCCACAAGTTGTTTTTCGTGATTCTCCTCACCATCTCACCAGTGGGTGAGTAGTAGTTAGACCAGGACACAAGCACACCATCTAAATGATAAAAAAGGCATTAGATTTAAGTACAGCTCACCACATATCCTCAGAGAATCAGCTAGTCACAAAGGTATTGACAATAATTAAGAAAACAGCTATAATCTTTAAATCTCTGAAGAGACTGGTTAGTCTAAACAATATGAAAATTGAAAAGGTACATAGTACTTTCCTTCCCATTAGTTCTGAACAAAAATGAATCAGGCAGGTGTCAGTTTAAAAAACTGAGAGATACTTTCAATTTTGGTGATTTCTTTTTTCTATCATTTGAAATTGTTACTTTGAAAACTTATTCAGTGTCAAAATAGTGGGTACCATGTTTTACTTATCATAACCAGATAAATAACCAGGTCAAAAATTCTTCATAAAATAAACAGTGGGCCTATCAGTAAAGAGACATTTAATAAACATTTTTAAGGACTAAGCATGAAATCAGCAGTTCTGAGAAATTCTCATGTTGCATTCTGAAGTCTGAGAAATTGTACCATCCCAGCCTTGTTCCCCGAAGTCGAGTATTATTGCAAAGAATTCCACATATAGTGGTTGAGGAACAAAATTGTTAGAGTGCTCACACTAGTGTGCCTCCTCCCTCGGGATAATATTTTGGGGTTACATTTGTTGTTTAAATCTTCTGAAGAAAAAGTCATTTACTGTAACTTAGCTTATTATCATTGTTAACAATATTTTTTCTCCCTCTCGTCAAATGGGTAATGTGAAGGGAAAAAAATACAAAGTTGCTACAATATATAACAAAATAATATGCCTATCATCTTATTTTTTTCTCAGTGCTTTTATAATATATGCAGTCAGTAAAGGGAAAAAAAAAAAACCCAGAAATGACTGACACCAAACATAACTCAATGTTCAATCAGTGACATACCATGCATATTGTGTTAACATAGATTGTAATTACTTTCTCACCAAATGGTATGCCAGATCTTTTCACTGAATAAATGTATGCAAGTGATGTGCCATCATTCTATCACTGCCAGTTTAATAGGTGTCTCTTTGAAGAGAAGAAGAAAAGTGAAGGTATTCAACTCATTTCTTTGAACTTACACATTCAGTATTGAAAAACTATGTTTACTAGGGCACACAGAGGTTTGTATTAAAAAGTTGTATAGAATTAACATTTAAAATGATGATGAACATTAAGGAAAAACAAGAGCTCTAAATCCTAAGCATCTCTTACAATACTGTGACATGAAATTCCATTCACTAGGGACACAGAATAAAGAACAACACAGATGGGATGAGCTTATTAGGTCTGTACTCTTCTTTCAAAAAAATAAGAGCATAATTAACATTTTGTCTCAAATCAGTGTTGCACATCCTTTTGGTCTGGAATCTCTCCTTAGAGGAGTATGCTTTCTCTTGTGAAACAACCATCTGAAACCTGTGAAGGTAAAACAGTACTCTAATGCTCTTTTGTGTGACCCTAGAGCATTGGTGTGTACTATTGCATAGAAAACATATTGTGTCCACAGCATGTAGATTGAACTGTATGAGGGATCTGACACTGCAGCGTGACAGGGCAGTAAGGGAGTGAGAAAGAACAGCAGATGCAGACAAAGTGCTGCGTTATAACAGGTTAAGCCATGTCTGACATGTTATAGGCTAGTGCAGAACAAAATCAAGTGAGCTTGGAGACAAAGCAGCAGCAAGCTGTAAAACAATTTTGCTTTGACAGATTTCTGAACAGCTACAAAACTGCTCTCAGTTCTGGTGCCTCTCACTAGGATTATGGGATGGATGTCAGTTTTCTTTGAGTTTGTGGGCTGAGAAGAAGAATCTGGGAGGGAAGGGAGTGTCCCAGCTGAAATGGGTACATAAATAAATTAACTTTACACTGACAGTAGGTTTCATTTTACATGAAACAAGGCTTAGGCATTTTGTTTCAGGCACTTTCAATAGAATGAAAGCCAATGGAAATAAGGAGTCTAGACTTCATTTGCACTAGACCAATTTTTGGCTTTATATGTTATTCAATATTTTGGTAACTCAGCTTGTAGAAGACATCTTTTAAATCCATTCTCTGCCTGAATCCTACAAAGCCATAAATTAGAATGTTTTAGGATATCTTAGAACAAAAAAGGCTCTATCTTTTAATTTTTCAAAACTGATGGAATGTTTAATACTCTAAGTCAGGACATACAACTCAGATGTCCAGTTAAGCCTATTTTGAAACATAGATTTTTTTTCCTAAAAACAATCTTAATTTCTCACATCTAGATTGTAATCCCTATTTCCAACTAGTTCAGAAAGATGGGATCCAATATCAAGTCTTAAAATATCTCAGGAGATATGTGAGATAATTGACTTGCAAAAATTACATCTCTGCATGGGTTTTTTAAGGAATTTAAATGTTTTGTTTGAGCCCCTCTTTTTGAACGTTCAAAGAAAATATTTGTGGAAAACATTTGTGAAAAATATCTGCTGTTTTCCGTTTTAGAGCATGATGCTAATAATGGCAGGATCATGGGTCTGATCCCTATATGGACCATTCACTTAAAAGTTGAACTCAACGATCTTTCTGTGTTCCTTCCAACTCAAAATATTCTGTGATTTTTGTGATTTGTTTTCAAAAACAAAACCAGGATACATTATGGGAAAAAAAATATGATTAAGGATGTTTTATGAAGTATGAGGTCAGGAGAGACTAGCTTCACTTCCTAATTGCAAGTTATTTCTAAGTAATAATTCCCAATCTAGTTGTTTCGTGATATTATTCTTTCTCATAAAAAAGTAAAAATTTTCAAGTAGGAAACCATACATTTTCAAGTCAAGTATTTCAAAGATAGCTTTAGCATACTCAGTGTTTTCCAGCTTCTTAGTTTCAACAATGTAATGCCATGTCTTGGTTTAGGGCAAATTTGGGGAAGAAACTTCTGAAGTGGTCTTTTCTAGAAAGCAAATTCATGTGGCGCCTCCTCCAGCTGGTTCGAGACGTAAAACCTCTTTTGAGAAAAGTGGAAAAAAACCTGTTTATTTAACAAGCAAAGTATGAAAAGGAAGTAATATTAAACAAAGGAACCTCTCGTTGTTCTGAAGAGATGACAAATTCAGAAAGTCCTTGCTGTGGGTGTAGCTTACTCAGTCTCTTATCAGTCCCTCTGGTGCTGGAAAATACGGTGACCCACGCCCTGGTGGGTGTGAGTGCTGGGTGTTTTTCTGGGTTTTTGGTCCAGAGTGGGGCTGATCAGTTCCAAAAAAAGAAAAAAGCTACAGTCCAGGGAAGTTCTCTGCCTCAGCTAGCTAAAAAAACCCTTACTAAAAAACAAAGGAGAGCTCTCTCCTGCTGTCCCTGCTGCAGAAAACACACACTGAGAAAAATGGCATTCCAGGGGAGTGAAAATAAAGCTTTGACCCAAAATTATTCCTTCAGTGTGAGGACTACTATATGTACACATACATACATACATACATACATACATACATACATACATACATACATAAATGTTAAGAGAATTCTACACTGAAAGAATGCTACAGGAATAAAAACTTAAAATCTCATCAATAGTGAGCCATTATAAGAGCAAAAGATAAAAGGACATTTTTTTCCTTGGAAAAACAGTCGATGAATAGAAAACACAAAAATAAATTAAGAAAAAAAATCATGTGCAATTATACATTGATATCTAGTAGGTCTACATTTCAGAAAGTAAAAAGATGCTTAAATCCCAAAAAACCCCCAATCCAAATTCCCAACCTCACTAATATATATCTATGAGAAAAAGAATGAAACTAAATTTGGAAAAAAAGATCAAAAGCAGGCAAAAGCTTTTAGATATTATTAACATTGACTTTGAACAGAGTTGTTTTTTTTTTTCATTTGTCCAAGCAAAATAGGTCTCCATTGTTTGGGATAACTGATACAGTGCTTTATTTTCTCTGTTATTTTTAGCATAAATCATTTTAAGCTAATTATGTTTATTTCTCATTGGTCTATAATTGATTTTTTTTTCTTTTTAAAATTAACTGTATTGATCTGTTTATATTCTTTAAAGGAAAAAACCTGACATTGAAACTGAAGTGGTGTAATTAAATATATGAGAGCCATATGTGAATAAAGAAAAAATAAACAACCTTTTACTCCACAATTTTGTCTGTTATTTATACAAATGAAATTAAAGGCTCAAATTGGTAACTAGATCAATCCAGGTCTTCGAGTGTATGCTCATTTATCTGAGAAGAATATAATATCCACTCAATAAAACTAAAAAGAAACAACATTAAAATTTCATGGAGAAATATGAAATTTACAATAGACACCTAAGACTAGCAATCTAAAAAAATAATAGAATAAACTTGTAATTCAACTTGGAAATTTGTCTGCAACTCTTAAAACATACATCTTGAATGATTCAGTGTAAACATTTATAAATTAAATTGAGACTGAATTTTTCCTTTTACTTCTCTAATTTGTCTTGATGTTCAGACTTTCAGTCTCTATTGAACTTTTTTACATTTTTGTTTGTTTAGGCTGCTTTTCATTTTTGTTTGTGGCTTTTTTTTTTAATTCAGTAGGTTGGGTTGAGGTTTTTCATATACAGAAGTTTTTAAGTTTACTAACTGTGGTAATTGATATAATAATATTTATATGTCAATTAATATTATGTGTAAAACTTAAGAATTGTGAAGCCTTAGTAATTTCTCTCTTTGTCTTTTGTATCAATAAAACAAGTTCTTTAATGTTGGGGGGAATCTTGGGAATTTTGTCTTCTATAGTATTAATTACATAAACATTCCTGAATTTTGTATTCCTCCATAAATATTTTAGGTTTTTTTCCTATCTTTTTTTCCCCCCACTCAAGTTTGTCAGCTATACTGGACTTTAATATCACCTTTAAGTCTATTTAGAGTTCTTAACAATACATCAATTATTAGAGTAGCAAATAAACTGAGGCTGTCATCTCTTGAAATCTTAAGATTTGAAGCATTTCCAACATCAGTTCCTCATAAAAAGGCAATCTCAATTCAAAACCAAGAGTACAAATACTTTGATTTTCTCTGAGGTATTGTCAGGGCTGATGATAAAAATCTGTGCTACTTTCAGTAGTCTTAATGAAAGAAAAGAGCCTAGATTCATGCCTTCTTCAGGCAGGAACAAAGCCAGCATTCCTGCTATGTTTAGATTTTTTTTTTTTTTTTTTTTTTTTTTTTTTTTTTTTTTTTTTTTTTTTTTTTTTTTGGTCTGGCATGGCTTTAATATTGATAAAAAATTATTGACTGGACATTCTATACAATACTGTCCTCCAATACAATTATTCTAATAATGGCAGTAATGCCATAAATAGTCTTGTAATCTTTGTTGTATATCAACCAGTTTATGTGATAATTGCTCTGCTCGTAAATGGAGGAGATTATTCTTCTCTTTTGTTGAGGAAGAGTTGTTGAACAGATAGAATGAAATTGCTTCCTTGGTTTCACAGGAGAAAATAGTAGAAAACTTATGGATCAAACTTGTACTTGAATTTGGAATCCAGCTGGGATCTAGATGATGAAATCTTCCTGGTATCCTGAGGCCTTATTTAGGCAGCTGAACTCATATTGTTCCTATACTAACAGTGGTGGGTTAGTTTGTGGAGAGGTAGTTTGCTGCATTGATACAAAGTACAGTTCCTGCAACCAAAGAGGATGATCATCTTCATAGAATCAATGCTAAATAAAAGCAATGGGTGTTGATCAAAGTTTAGTAATGATTATTGAAACAAATGTTCACTAATGACAAAACCTCAAAAAAAAATAAAAAATAAAATCAAGAACTGTGTAATCAGGACTTGATGATCTATGAGAAGGCAAATCACAGCAATACCCACTGCTGAGACTCATGACTGGATGCCAGTGAAGCTTATGATTTTGTCTTTGAGAGACAGGTGATGTTCTCAATAACAAAGTAAAGAAATAAAGCACATACTCACCTGACTTACCTTTGGAATGGACTAAATCTAGTAGATATTTTGAAAATCTGAGCCACTGATTTCTTTTTTCAACATCATCCATTTGAATCTGTCCTTTTATAGCAAGCTTTTATTTCCGCTGTGTAATCTTAAATCCAGTAAATATATCATACAAATACATATCTCACAGTGTCATGATTGTCTATTGTATCATGCTAAATTGGTTGTCACATTTCAATAAATAGAAAATCTAGCAGCTTTAAACACATGTAGATTATTGTGGCATAATTCATTAAATTGTTTGACAAACATTTTTTAGCCAGACCTTATGATAAGCAACACTTGTTGCTTGAGTCCTAATTATTTCAAAGGTATAAAAAGCTGAGTCTCCCATAGCAACATGGGAACAATTACACAGGTGTCATATAACGAAACATCTGTGTTAGAGTTTAGGACTTTTTTAGATTGAGAAGCAAAGAAAATGCTTCCCAATTATGGGTAAAAGAAGATTCATCTTCCTACTAATTTGGCAGAAATAAAAAGGTTAAGCTTTTAATTGCTTCAAAGTAGAAATTGGACTAATACAGTAAGAACAAAAGAGCAGGTCCTCAGAGTGTTGTCGTAAAGAGCAATGCAGTCTTTAATTTTGTATTAAGCAAAAGTAATCAAAAGACATTTATACAGAAATAAACATAGCTGTGAGCAATCTGTTTCCACTCAGTGTGCTTAGACCTTATAACCTCAATCCACTGAAACTGGTTTTATGTGATAAGTATTTTAGAGCAAACACACAGCAGGTGCTTGCCATTGAAGTTTGAAGTTGACTTTTACACTTTTTCCCAAAGGAGCAGCAGATGGTGATTCTGCTCTCTGTAGGTTCTTAGGAGGTAAGAAAGAAAGCAAACACAAGGAATTTGCTTCATTTTCAGGTGTCATGGACAAGGGCTAACCGTCCTTTTGTTAACCTTTTCAAGTACTGCTCATATGAGTTCCACTTGTGGTGTTACCAAGGAGGAGGCAGAAAGCTGTGGCCTTTGCTGCTTGTATACAGACCCAGCTGAGTGAGGTCTCTTCTCCAGGAGTCCAGGTGCTAGCATAACTCCTCACTAATGTTTTTTTCTTCAGCTCATTTTCAAATTTATTATTTTATCTACTCTTTACCTTATCCCTTTCTAAAACAAATCACCCCATCATCAGAGTGGAGATATCCTTCTATGTCTTGTTATGCTGCTTGTTATGTAAAATCAGTAATTTTGTACAGAAAGATATATCAAATTATCAGCCATTTTCCAGGGTAGATATCACTGATATAATTTTCAAAATCTAGAAGCATTCCTAAACTTTAAGGCTGAGAACTAAAATGTATTAAAATATTCAAAATAGTTTGGATAATGACAGAGTTTTCAGTCAAGGTTTTTTATTTCCAGAAGAAATTTGGATTTTCTACTAGTTTGTTTTTAGTGGGAAATGTTTATTTTCTTGGAGAGGTTTTAAAGTGTTAGCAAAAGAATTTTTTGGGTGAGAAAGAGTTTAAGTTTTTTACTCTTCACATACATTCATTCTGTCACGTTGACTGACAGAAGAACTAAACCAAGCAATACCTTTGAATATGTGTTTTAACATGAAAGGATTACTTGTGGAAGTTTTAGCAGTTACAAGGGTACAAATTATGGGTAAAGGTCTAAATTCTATTTTACACTCAATGAAGAGACAGGTTAACATTCACAATGTCATGGTCAGGATGCAGAAATCATCCCAGATTACATAGGAAGATAAATGAGGTGTTGCATTGGAATCTCTTCCAGGTTTTCAGTTCTGTTCTCATTCTTGAAAAGTATTACAACAACCACATCATCATCAGGTCTCCTGGCCTCATGCAGGTGGAAGATCTATTGCTTATTCTATGTAGTATTGAAGAAAAGAAAAGAGAAAAGAGAAAAGAAAAATCTCAGATTATGCACTCTGGTGAACAGCAGGCACCCTCCCTTAACTGACGGCATTTTTTAATTCTTTTTTATTCATGCAGACTACAAGAAAAAAAAATCCTTTTTTTTTGGTTGTCATTTAGCAGGTTTTAGGGCCCTATGTATACAAAGCATTTCATGTGTCATTTGCGGGGGTTGGTGATTGATACCCAGATACGGAATTGGCTGCCTTTGGTCTTGACATATTTAAAAACTGCAGGCTTCCCAGTCTTCCCCATATGTTCCATTTATATATTGAAAACTAAGAAAAAAGAAGGCAGATGTACAAGAGAAACAAGATGTTGGGTAAAGTAGAAGTTTGTTCTTTGGTTTATGCATTATGTTTATGGATTCTTTGGCAAGAGTTGCAGAGCCACGTGGATGAAACACTACTTCAGAAATCATTGTACATGTGGAGTTTAATTTCTCTTTGGTATTGTGGTCTTTGCTCTAAGGTTCAACCTACTCGGTTAGCTGTTGATAAGGTGGGTGACCAGTTTGCTAGACATCCAGAAAGGTGCTTATCTGTGGATACAGGGACTTCAATGCTCTCTTAATTTGACCCAGTGGTATGGCAAGGTTATGTAGAGTTTCTATGCCCTAGTTGCCCAGCTGTAAAACAGAAACAATACTACAGCTTTATCTTAGAGTGGTGATGTGAAGACAATCATGTTAAAATCTGTGATGTTTTTAGTTATAGTAATGATGGTTCAGAAATATATTTTAAAGAATAGGAAAATTGATTTTTTTTCCTCTCTCAATGGAATTTCTTTCCTTTTTTTTTTTTTTTTTAATTTGAAAATATTGAGATGAAAGTGTATGTTTATTCTCTTCTGGAAAAGTTAGCAATATTGAGAGACACGTATGAGCTCGTTTATCAGCTGATAAAAAAGAAGAATCACCAAAGGCTGACATCAGGTTATATGAATCTGAAATAAAACAATACTGTATGACCTGTGGGACATGTATTGAGATATTCTAATGTCATGATGTTGCTTACCAGTAAAGTCATTAACCCCATAAGGATACTCCAAGTCTTTTTATGTTAAGAGAAATTTTAAGCGATTCCTTAAGGTGCTTACTATACAACAAAAAAAAGTCCTAAATTACTTCATTAGAGTTCATCCTATTCAGCATAATTTATTTTATATCGGAATTACTCTTGGTTGGAAAGATAGATAACACACTTCAATTAATGTCTTCCTAATATAGCAAGATGGATATAGTATAACATGCTTTACAAGATATTTATCTTCAGGAGGTGCCTAGTCTGTCTTATGTGATTAAGAATTAATAATGTGACATAAATCAGATAATTGACTTGCCTTAGATAAAGTATATGTTCATACATTGTTCTGAGGTTATGGGAAATTATGCCTTGATAAAAGTTAAATAAAAAAATAAAACACCTTAAATTTGGAAGAGTGAGGAGAAATAAATGAGAGAGGAGCTCAGGGGCTTGAGGATGGGTGGAATGAAAGAAAGGACTGGTAACAATCAAAGAATGATTGATGAAATAGGTTTCATGAATTCCTACATGAAGTTTCTTTCTTCAATGCATCTTGATACCTCTGTATGGAAATGTTCTTCACTTCTTTAATCCACCTTTGAGGATTGTAGTGGCTCTAGAAACAGAAGTGATATGTTTTACTGAGTAGCATGAACAGCTCTATCTAGTGAGCCAGATGCCTCTGGACTGTAACTCTAAACCAGGTGAGGGTTGCATGTTAAAGGCAGATGTCATAAGAGGAGTATTGGTGAAGAGTTTTCATACGCAGTTGGTTGTACTTGGGATTGGGAGAAAGCTATCTCAGTTGTCTTGTTGCTGACAGCTTTCCACTTGTAGAAAATGTATTGAGTCCCTTTTGAAA